>NC_069492.1:5730562-5745894 GCF_026875155.1 Cherax quadricarinatus | reverse complement strand
GTTTTTTTGCTTTACCAAGCCATTAAAAAACAATACATGGACACAGAGGGAAAAAAAAGGCTCAGAGTGAGGTGAAACTAGTGAGGTACCATTTCGATGTTCACTAGTGGTAGTAGTAGTAGTAGTGTGTAGTGACAAAAGTAATACAATATGGTAGAGCAATTAATTCGTACATGAGTAAAAGGATATAAAAGCTATTACTTGGGTAACATAAAAATAGGTTGGACAAATATAAACTGGAATGAGGCAGCTTGTTTCAGTGTTCACTCTCTGTGCTTTGTGTAGTATAACAGGAGAGACTATGTGATGGCAGGGTTTACTGTTTTCAGGAGGATTCTTGCTAAGACTTCGGAGATGGTGAAGCTGCCGTTGTTTTGTTTAATTGTATTCGAAACAGCGATCAGTGCTGATTCAAGGCACACACTTCTATTCCAGTCAAGATACCAAGACCAAAAGAGGCATCATCATCGGGTTTTTCCTAAGAGCATACCGAATTTGTAGTCCTGAGTTTCTTGACGAAGAATGTACTTACATTCACCAAACATTCACTGAGTTACAATTTCCTTCTTTTTTCATCAAAGACTGCAAGAAAAGAGCTCTTCAGATCATCAATTCTCCACGCATCAACACCGCTCCCAACAAAGTTATAATTCTTCCCAACAGCCAGGTTGCACTAAACGTCTCAAAAGTACTTTCACAAGCTAACACCAGAGTCGCCATCGCTTCTACCACTTCAATAAAGGATCTAACCAGGACAAAACCCAATCACCACGAACCAGTCAATGCAGGAGTTTACACTATACCCTGTGGAGGCTGTGACAAGATCTACGTAGGTGAAACAGCAAGAAACCTCGACACCCGCCTCAATGAACACATATACGCATGTAGGAACGACAACTTAAACAACGCCTGTGTACAACACCGAAATTCCACCAATCATCTTATGAAATTCAGAGACGCCCAATTAGTGATAAAAGAATCTAATTTCCGCACACGCAAGTGCCTTGAATCAGCACTGATCGCTGTTTCGAATACAATTAAACAAAACAACGGCAGCTTCACCATCTCCGAAGTCTTAGCAAGAATCCTCCTGAAAACAGTAAACCCTGCCATCACATAGTCTCTCCTGTTATACTACACAAAGCACAGAGAGTGAACACTGAAACAAGCTGCCTCATTCCAGTTTATATTTGTCCAACCTATTTTTATGTTACCCAAGTAATAGCTTTTATATCCTTTTACTCATGTACGAATTAATTGCTCTACCATATTGTATTACTTTTGTCACTACCACTACTACTACTACTACTACCACTAGTGAACATCGAAATGGTACCTCACTAGTATTCACCTCACTCTGAGCCTTTATATACCCTCTGTGTCCATGTATTGTTTGTAATGGCTTGATAAAGCTCCTGGAGAGCGAAACGTTGCCACAATAAATGTCACATTAGTTGCACTTGTGTCCTTTTACTTTACATATTGTCGGTAATTCTACCAACTTTATTACTACCTAAAGCTACTCAAGAAATAACTCCCGTACCCCTTGACACCAATCAAACCCAGCCCCTCCCACTCATATATCTGTCCAGTCTCTTCTTAAAGCTACCCAAGGTCCCAACCTCTATCACCCCACTGGGAAGACTGTTCCACGCATCTACAACTCTGTTAGAAAACCAGTACTTACCTATGTCCTTTCTAAATCTAAATTTATCCAACTTAAATCCATTATTCCTGGTTCTTACCTGGTTCGACACCCTCAGTACTTTATTAATGTCTCCCTTGTTTATGCCCGTCATCCACTTATACACTTCAATGATATCTCCCCTCATTCTACGCCTCTCCAGAGAGTGGAGATTTAAGGCTTTAAGTCTATCTTCATACGGGAGGTTCCTTACACAGTAAATCATTTTAGTCATTCTTCTCTGTATGTTCTCTAATGAGTCTATGTCCATCCTGTAGTAAGGGGACCAAAACTGAGCAGCATAATCTAAATGAGGCCTCACTAGTGATGTATAGAGCTGTAAAATAACTTTTGGACTTCTGTTACTTTTACTTCTTGAGATAAATCCAAGTAATCTGTTGGCCTTGTTGCGCACACTGAGGCACTGCTGTCCCGGCTTTAGATTTCTGCTTACCATGACTCCCAAGTCTTTTTCACATTCTGCATGACCAAGCTCTACTTCACCTAGATTATAGCTTCGAGGGTTATTTTCATTACCACTTATCCACATTAAACTTCATCTGCCATTTCTCAGACCAAGACATTAACTTGTTCAAATCGTCCTGGAGTTCATTGATATCCTCCTCAGAGTGAATTATACGGCCTATCTTTGTATCATCAGCAAACTTACTCATGTCACTAGTAATCCCTTCATCAAGGTCATTAATGTAAATTATGAACAAGAGAGGGCCTAAAACTGATCCTTGTGGAACGCCACTAGTGACTAATCCCCATTCAGATTTCACTCCATTAATGGTAACTCTTGCTTTCTATTGGTAAGCCATGCCTCAATCCATGCTAGAAAATTTACCTCCTATACCATGAGCTGCCACTTTTCTTAAGAGTCTCCTGTGAGGCACTCTGTCGAAGGCTTTACTAAAATCCAAATAAACAATATCATATTCCTTATCACTGTAAACTGCCTCAAATGTTCTATTGAAGAACGTCCAGTAAGTTTGTCAGGCAGGAACGACCTCTCCGTGAATCCATGCTGAGCATTCATTTATCAAGTTATGCCTCTTTCAAGGTGACTTCTGTAATGTCAGCTATAATTGAATCTTAATAACTTGGCCCACTATAGATTCCAGGACCTTATTAGACGGTAATTTGAAAGGATGGACTATCCCTGATTTGAATATAGGAACCACATAAGCCTTACTTACCACATCCTGGCAACAACACTGGTAAGGAAGGACCAATGAATACACTCGTAATGGCAGACTAAGCCCATCTTCATTCCCTTACGTACCCTTGAAAACAACTCATGGGTCCCGGGGACTTATTTTGTTCAGTTTGTCTATCTGTTTATTAAAAACCATGTCCCCTCGTGACAGTAATATTAGTTAACTTAAATTCATCAGGAACTAAATAATTGTAATTCCTGGAATCTCTATTACAGCTTCCTGTGTAAAAACACTGACAAAAAAAAGTTCATAAATAAGGAACACATTTCCCAGTTCCTTATCCGTCAGCTGTCCATTCCCAGATTTCAGAGGTCCTACTTTTTTCCATCACCTTCTCCTATACACTTGAAAGAACCCCTTTTGATTAAGGCTTTTATTCATTAAACTCTAATTTCATAGTCACGTTTAGCCTTTCTTCCTAAATCGCCTTTTTTTTACTTCTCTTTTTAAAGCTGACCAATTGGTCAGTAGGTTAACCTCTCCTCCATCCTGATTGCGCCCCTATAAATTTTTCCCCTTTTCTTCCCCTAATAGATGCTTTAGGAGCCCTCCTGTTAACCCAATTGGGATCGTTATTATTAGACCTAAATTCTCTCATTGGGAATTTATATACTCGAGCACTGGTGTACATTATTAAGAAAAACAATTCATCAAAGCAGATCCCCTTCATATTCATAAGTATGATTTTCGTCAATACAATCATTAGCGAATTATATACCCCAAAAAAGATTAGACAGATGTCCCTAAGTCCAATTATAATCGACAGAAACGCAAAAATCGGGATTTTAGATACTGTATAATCTTATTGCTTGCATTCCCATTAATGCTAAAGGTGATGGATATTGTGATCACCTTTCGCCAAGCTCTTCAGTGATCTCCAGATTATTCACGAGTGTTTCCCCTTAATTTGACAAGATTAGTCTAGCAAATTATTTACCCCTGGTAGGTTCAGTTACACTCTGTTTCAGAAACAGTCCTAAACTGTTTTCCACCATGAAGTCACTGGACTCTAGATTACCTGTCAAGAGAATTCCAGTCCAATGTGGCTAAAGTTAAAGTCCCCTACCCTACTATGACTACTTTACTGTTCCAGAAGCCCCTAACAATTTCGTACCCAAAGAAGTCTCCCACTATCGTGATCCAATCCTGAGGACGGTAAGATGACACCTAAATTAGTTTTTCTTGACCCTCCCCGAACTCTACCCAAACAGACTCTGTTTTTTAAAACTGCACCATCAATTTATTATACGTCTGTTTTTATGCAACAATTAATATTTTTCTCGAAACATCATGCAACTCCTCCCCCTTCCCCATTACAATCTATCCACATTGAATAACTTAAATCCCTAATAGTACACTCAGCTTCATATCCCGACTCTTTAAATCATACCACGTTCAGTTAATGCAATGAATATCAAATGTTCCCAGCACATACTAACCCAAACGTAGTTCATTAATTTTATTTCTTGCACTCGAACAGTAAGCATAAAATACCATCATATGTTTTTTCTTTCTTCTGCACATTTTTCCTATTCATCTTTGTTTTTACCACAATTTCTGAAATTATTCATTACCCAGAGTTACTCATGACATTACTAATTAAGATTCTTATTATCAGAGCAAAGTCAATATATCCATACACATTATAATCATATCTAAACCCCATACCTCTAACTAATCCTAGTTTAAAGTCCTAACAACCCCTCAACTGAGTTAGCAAGAAAACCCATACCTCCCTGGATAAGCTGAACCCCATCCCTGGCATACATGACATTTCGGCCATAGAAGTTGCCCAGTTGTCAATGAATGGTACAGCATTATCCTTACAAGTGCTTATTCCAACTAAAAAAACCAACAATTAATACCAATTGCTCTGGACAACCATTCATTACCCTACACCTCTTCTTGGCAAAATGCCACATATACAGGGCGCCCCCCCCTTCTTCCTAATCATGTCCTATAGCTGTCCTGAACTTTCAAACTAAATCCTCACTTCTACGCCTTGCCTACATCGTATTGGCCTCCAGCAACTGAGGCAAATAAATAGGATTGATCCCCCATTACCGTTCATGATGTTGTCAAGCCGCTAACAAATGTACTCCATCCCACCCCAGGAAAGGATACCCTTGTCTCCTACTCACTGTCCTTCACGCAGAAATGCCCTACCATGTATCTAACCTTGCTATCCCCAACAACCACACTATTCTTACCTTCCTAGTTGTCGTTCGTCGGGTGACGATTCCCAGTAGGTAGACTCACATTCGTCGGGTAAGCACCGAAGACATGCTTGGAGTTTCCACTGGAGTTTCCACTCAGACTCTTTCTTCTTCATCGTTTCAGGCTTTCCAATTCCAAGTTCTTCCATTCTTGATCGTCAACTTCGTCGTCCCCTGCTGTCTCCAGTCCACTCTGACCACGATCCCTTCATGACCTGAGGACTCGAAACAGGAGGACCTACGACGAATCCTCTTGTTTTCCCTCGTCAATCGCCGGATCTCCATCTTTCGGCTGCCCTCAATTCTTCTTAAGGTGCTGGTAAAGTTGCTCGATGGAAGGGCATCTTGGTTTCAGCCACGGGAGCAAACAAGACACTTCTTCACAGAGTTAATATAGGTCAGCACTCAAAGTAACAGGTCACCACTCAAGAGCACACAAAAAAACAGTCTTTCACAAGCTAAGTACACGTCACCATATTATATAAATATATATATATATATATATATATATAATATATATAATATTTAATTCTATATATGTAGGTAGTAGGTTGGTAGACAGCAACCATCCAGGGAAAAGTGAACTACCGTCCTGCCAGATGAACTGTGAAACAGAAACCTGTAACTGTTTTGCATGATAAGGATTGCTGGTCTTATAAACACGCTAGATAACAGGATATCTTGCTACTCCTACTTATAACGTTGGTCACAGTACACTTCACAATCACGCACATGCATATATATATACATACATCTAGATTTTTTCTTTCCTTTTTTCTAAATAGCTTCCTTTCTTTTATATTTCTCTAATGTCCTGGGGGAAGTGGAAAAGAAATCTTTTCCTCCGAAAGCCATGCGTGTCGTTATGAGCGGACTAAAAATGCCGGGAGCGAATGGGCTAGTAACCCCTTCTTCCACGTGACATTTACTAAAAAAGAGAAGAAGAAAAACTTTATAAAACAGGGATGCTTAAATGTGCGGTGGATTAAGTGCGGATAGACAAAAAACAGATGATTGATTATGTTATGAATGAAAAGATTGGGAGGGTCCCTGGCCCTACGCGAACAAAGCTGAAGGGGGTAAGGGAGTTTCAGTTGGGGGGAAAACTAAATGGGATAAAATCTTGAGTATCTGAGAGAGTTAGAGCAAGGAAGGGGTGGCAGTAATGATGAATGATTAGTTATGGAAGGAGAAAAGAGAATATGAATGTGTAAAAATTCAAGAATTATGAGATTAAAGTAAAGGTTGGATGCGAGAAGTGGGTCATAATAACGTGGTATGCACCTGGAGAATAGAGGACTGCAGAGGGGAGGGAGAGATTTTGAGAGATGTTAAGTGAATGTATAGGAGCCTTAGAACCAAGTGAGAGAGTAATAGTGGTAGGGGACCTGAATGCTGAAGTAGGAGAAACTTTTTAGAGAGGGTGTGGTAGGTACGTTTGGGTGCTTAGGTGAAATATGATAATGGTATCCCTTTGAATTGAACTTTGTATAGAAAAAGGGGTTGTTTATAAATGTAAAACATATTTTAAGAAAAGAAGGATAGTATACAAAGAATATGTATTAGGGATTGTTGAATGGTGGGGGTGAGTATTATTGGGTAGATAGAAGACTGTTTGATAGACTTCAAGATGTACATGTTTTTAGAGGCCATAATATTTCAATTACTTCTAGTTGTACTACACTGAGATAAAAGGTAATGGGATACAAGGAGAAATAGAAGCATCAGGAAGAGAGAGGTGAAGGTTTATGACGAAAAAAAGGAGGCAGTTAGGGTAAGAATATAAACAGCCTATTGGAGGATAGATGGGCTAATAAGAGCATAGGCAATGGGGTCGAAAGAGGGTATGGGGTTAGGTTTAAAAATGTAAGTGTTATGAGTGTTTTCAGCAGAAGTTTGTGGTTACAGGAAAGTGGTGCGGAAATGAAGAGTGAGCGAAGGTGGAATGATGATGTAAAGAGAGTAGTAAGGGAGAAAAAGCTAGCATATTAGAAGTCTTTACAAAGTTAAAGTGATGCAAGGAGGGAAGAGATTGGTAAAAAGAGAGAGGTTAAGAGAGTGTTGAATCAATATAATAAAGAGCAAATGAGAGAGTGTGTGAGATTTACAACAAATTTTGTTGAAAAAAAGAAAAAAAGTTTTGGAGTGAGATTAACTAGTTAAGGAAAGCCTATAGAACAAACGGATTTGTCAGTTTAAAAATATGAGAGGAGAGATTTATTAAAATGGAGAGTTAGAGGTATGGGAAGATGGAGGGAATATTTTAGGAATTGTTAAATGTTGATGAAGATAGGGAAGTGTGATTTCGTGTATAGGGCATGAGGGAATAACATCTTGTAGGATTGAGGAAGAGCCAGTTGTGAGTGTGGTGGAAGTTCGTGAGGCAGTATGTAAAATGAAAGGGGTAAGGCAGCCGGGATTGATGGGATCAAAGATAGAAATGTTAAAAGCAGGTGGGGATATAGTTTTGGAGTGGTTGGTGCAATTATTTAAAAAATGTGTGGAAGAGGTGGTAAGGTACCTAGGGATTGGCAGAGAGCATGCATAGTTGTCCTTTTGTAATAAAAGGCAAAGGGGATAAAAGAGAGTGCAAAAATTATATGGGGATCAGCTGTTGAGTATACCTAAAGTGTATGGTAGAGTTTAATATTGAAAGAATTTAAGGTAAGACGGAGAATAGGAAAGCAATGAACAAGAGGCTTTAGGGAAGGTAGGGGGTGTGTTTGACCAGTGTTTTACATGAAACATTAAGTTAAACAGTATTAGGATAAGGCTAAAGAGGTCTTTGGTGGCAATTTTATGGAGTTTGGAAAAAGGCGTATGACAGGGTGGTAGGGGGCAATTGGCAGATGTTTGCAGGTTTATGGTGTAGGAGGGTAGGTTACTGAAAGCAATGAAGAGTTTTTACGAGGATAGTGAGGCTTCCCCAAGTTAGCGTAGTAGGAAAGAGGGAAATTATTTCCCAGTTAAAAGTAGGCCGTTAGACAAGTAATTGTGATGTTCACCGTGGTTGTTTAATATATTTATAGATGAGGTGGTAAGAGAAGTAAATGCGAGCGTCTTGGCAAGAGGCGGTGGAGTTAAAAGATAAAGAATCACCACACAAAAATGGGAGTTGTCACAGCTGCTTCTTTGCTGATGACACTGAGGCCTCTTGGGAGAATCTGAAGAAAGTTGCAGAGAATGGTGATGAATTTGGTAAGGGTGTGCAAAAGAAAGAAATTAAAGGTGAATACAGGAAAGAGTAAGGTTATGAGGAAAAAAAAAGATTAGGTGAAGAAGATTGGATAATAGAATGAGGGAGAGATATGGAGGAGATGGAACGTATTCAGATATTTGGGAGTGGACGTGTAACAGATGGGTCAATGAAAGATGAGTGAATCATAAATTGATGAGTTGAAAAGGGTGAGGTGGTGCACTTAGGAGTCTTGGAGACAAAGAACTTTGTCCTTTGGAGGCAAAGAGGGAAAGTATGAGAGTATAGTTTTAACCAACGCTCTTATATGGGTGTGAAGCATGGGTGAAGAATTGTTGCAGCGAGAGAAAGGCTGGAGGCCAGTGGAGATGTCATGTCTGAGGGCAATGTGGAAGTTCATAAAATGCAGAAATTCGTAGTTTGGAAGAGTTAGGGAGGAGGTGCGGGATTACCAAATACTGGTTGTCCAGAAGGGCCAGAAGGGTTGATGGGTTGTTTGGACATGTAGAAAGAATGGAGCGAAACAGAATGGACTTCAGAGTGTATCAACTGTAGTGGAAGGAAGGCGGGGTACGGGTCGGCCTAGGGAAAGTTGAAGGAGGCGTAAAGGAGGTTATGGTGTGCGAGGGGGTTGGACGTCCAGCAGGCAAGCGTGAGCGTGTTTGATAAGGAAGTGAATGGGAGACAAATGGTTTTTAATACTTGACGTGGCCTGTTGGAGTGTGAAGCAAAGTAAACATTTATGAAGGGGGTTCAGGGAAACCGGCAGGCCACACTTGAGTCCTTGAGATGGGAAGTAACAGTGCCTGCACACCTGAAGGAGGGTGTTAATGTTGCAGGGTTTAAAAAACTGTGGTGTAAGGCATCCTTCTGGCAAGACAGTGATGAGTGAGTTGGTGAAAGTTTTTTTTTTCGGGCCACACCTCTCTAAAACTCGTGGGGCAACTATCATCCAGCACAATCTCAAACACTCGGGTATTTTCTCAATCGCATTATCAACATCAAACAACAGGATAAACAAAGAAACATTCCATCCTTGACGTAGCTTCCCCTATTTCACACAAAATACTTAACTACCACGATCCATCATCTCTTGCGCAGGAAAAATTGACGATTCTCTTGATCTTCCTATCCATGCCAGTGATTTAATCGACCTTGATGAACTATGTGTTGGCTTTTACGATTTGTCCTTTCGAAAGTCACCATCTTTCAGCAGACTTTTTGGAACTACCCATGGTTTCGCCACTCAGAGCCGTCCCTGGCGAACTACCAATAACATGGCACATCTGGAAGCGGAGCGTTTTTCTTTTCTCCACCATTATTCCTTCGTCTGTCCACCTGGCTCCCGTTATGTTTGACGACATTCTCCCTCATAACTCCCAGACGCTTCAACGTTTCATCTCTCCAAGACAAGATCAACCAGGTCGAGTCCCTCAGTCCAGTTCAACACTTAAGAAGGATAGTCGACAACCACTCTTCCTTTCCTTGATGTTCTTCTCTGGCAAAGCTGACCATGAAACTTCGTTTTAAATATGTTTCAAATTTTAAATTTCCTTCTTATGCATACTCTACCAAATTCGTTAAAAACTTTGAAACTTCTCTTCTAAACTCACCAAAAGCACCGTCCTTCTCGGTAAAAAGTAAATGTGATAACTCCTCCTACTTTGTAATAATTCATTTATCTCTCCGTACACCGCAGCTAAAAAAAGTTAAATAACCATGGTGACATCACGCCATCCATGTCTAAGGCCTATTGTATTTTCTGCAAAATAACTGCCTGTCTCCTACATACAATTTAACCGGGGGGTCTCGCTCATCTCGATAAAATCTCGTTAACTCTTATAAGGAACCTACCACATTTGCTCTTCCACCACCCTATCATATGTCTTTCCTAAATCCATAAATGAAGACAAAAACTTCCACTGTTGACTGAGATCCTTCAATCAAGTCCTTATCTTTAATTCTTTTAATAGTAACTTCTAACTACTCACTTCATCTGGTACATTCAACTGGCTTAACGTGCATGGTATACAATACCGAAAAGATGAGAAGTATTACATATGTAAAACATCTAAGTAGCATTAATTTGTAGAACGTTTTCGTCATCCATGGCTTTACCATGATACAAATTCAAGGACATAAATGGGGAAGACTGTAGAACTGTATAACAAAAGACGAGAGTAATGAGTCCCTCCATCCTGGATATGAAGATACTGTAGTCTTAAAGAATCTGAAGCACAGGAATGAAGTTTGGCGCTTATAATACCGGCGTCAGGATGAGGGACGTGCATCTGACGACGGCATTTTCACTGACAGATGGGATTTCCCAAGTAGAAGCCGGTCAATACCCAAGGGATGGAACCAGGAGTAGGCAAAAAGGTTTGTGGATGTTCTTTTAACATGATTCCATGATGTTCTACTGCGTCTGACAAGTTGAACAATGTCAATGTGTAAGCTTAAATCAAGATGCCTAGCATTAAAATCTTCAAGACTATAGTGTTCTTCACGAAATTCCAAGGCTGAAGGACTGATTACCTCGTCTATTCCCCAGTATAGTTCTTCCCATTATCCTTGAATTTGTATTGATGAAGCCACTTGATGTTAAAACGTCTATAAAAGGATTATCCAATGTTAAATATGTGTCTAATTTTCCATATTCATCACGCTTACATACCAATAATGCTTATTTGGTATAAGGCAATGCTTTTAATAAGTAATAATGCTTTTAATAACAAATAACTATGAACGCTGCTCTAGAAATCCCCAGGTACCTTTCCCTTTAGTGGACAAAATATTAAACATTTCCAGTCTTGAATCCCATCACTCGCAGGTGCTTTATCCTGTCCATTTTACCCACTGACCTCGCAGTTAACCCCTTCCCCCGTCACTAATAGACCCTGACTCACTCCTAAATATCACACCTAACAAGATTTTATCCCTCCCTGGATAATTAAGTAAAATCACTGATTATTTTTTTCTCTTCACAAGATATACACTCGACATTTGTTTACCCTGTACTCCCATCTAATAACTCTTTAATCTCCATATACTCCATTCTCCTGTATTTATCTCCCATATGCCTCCATCTTCCTGTATTGTCTCCCCCAATGCTCATTCTTGCCCCCCTTATATCACAACCCTATCTGGAAAAAACCTCTCATACGCTATTCTTTTCTATCTTATTACTATTTACCTAGTGATTCCATTAATTGTTTCTTTTTTTTCCTCTCACACACACCCTCCTGTATCCACAAACTTCTGCTGTGCACTTTAACGTCTTCAACATCTTCATTACTTTTACTTTCACTAAGTCATCTACCCTAACTACCTTCCTCCTAACCGTTTATAAACTTTAAAGTTCCCATCTTACTCACTGAGTTCATCTCCCTTGAACCCACATTTACCGGTCACTCTCACTTGTAGCTACAACTAAATAATGATCTGATCATATTTGTTCTTCTTTAAAAAACACCAAGCACATCCAGAAGTCCTACCCATCAACGTTCTTTATTCCACCAACACAACCTGGAGGAACCTGGAGTTAATTCCGGGTAATCAACGCCCCCGCGGCTCCCCGGTCCTGACCAGGCCTCTCGATGGATCAGGGGCCTGATCAACTAGACCCTGGGGGGGTTTACTGCTGGCCGCACGCAGTCCCAACGTACGAGCCACAGGCCCGGCAGATTCCGGCACTACTATAAGTACCTGTTCAGCTCCCTCTTGCAGGCAGCCAGGGGTTTAATAGGCAATTCCCCTAATGCTTGATGGAGGGCGTTGAACATCTGGGCCCCGGACAACTTATGGAATTGTCCCTTAAATGTACTTTGCATCCCTACTTTTAATTGGGGTCATTTTGCATCGCCAGCCCAGTCATTTTATTTCGAAGGGAGTGATATTCTGAGTGCCGATTTGGGACCATTCCCTTCCAGATTTTCCAATGTAGGTTATTTAATCCTCCAGTTTTCCAGACGGAGTAGTTGGAATTTGCCTCATTGAACATCAATATTGTTTACCGTTGCCCACTGAAAACTTTGTTTATATCTTCTTGGAGGTTACCCGCGTCCACAGCAATTACAGCCCATGCAGATCCTAGTAATCATCCGCAAAGGATGATACGGGGCAGTGATGTATATCTGTCTATGTCTGATTATGATGATGAGGAATAAGATAGGGGCGAGTATTGAGCCTTGTGGAACAGAGCTCTTCACTAATGGCAGCCCTCCGATTTAACTCTGTTGACCACCCCTCATTGTGTTCGATGTAATGAAGTTGAAGACCATCTCCCGCACTTTTCCAGTTATTCCTTTAGCACGTATTTTTGGGCTATTACGCCCATGATCGCATTTGTCAAAAGCTTTTGCAAAGTCCAGTGTATATACATCTGGCATTCTGATTTTCCTTCCAGTGCACCAAGGCCATACATTGTGAGTCCAGTAGTTTGTGAAGGCAGGAGCCGACCTGGCCCCTGATCCCATGTAGCCCTGGATTGTGCAGATTTTAGACTCCAGGGTAATTTGCAATCCTGCATATAGCAACTCTTTCAAAGAATTTTATTATTAAGTGGGACGTCAGAGCTATTGGTCTATAGTTCTTATCTAATGCCTTTTGCTGCCCTCCCTTTATGGAATGGGGCATATCCGTTGTTTTAAGTGACCTTTGTTGGAATTTCACTCCATGTCCAGCTTCTCTCATCCTTCATAGAGTGTAATTTAGGGCAACGCGAGAGGTTTCTTGCAGTTCTTACAGAATACCAGTTCCAGGAGTCCTGGGCTTTGGGGCTGAATGCATGGGCAGTGTGTCAATGGCTTTTTTTCGAAAATCTATCGGAGTTAGGGTAATTGTTGGGGGGAAAAACTGGCATACATTTTAAAGGAGTTTTTGAGCTCATTCATAAAGAAAATCCATTTGGGGTCCGTCGGATACCTCAGACTGAACATGGTTCACTAAAACAGAGTCGTAACTGGGATTCAATATTTCACTCATTTTCCTTGTTTGCCATCTCTGTGTAAGTCCCATCCTGTCTGAGTAAGGGGCTCGATACTAGATTGTATTTGCCTTGTTTTTGCATACGAAAGAAACCATTTTGATTTTTTTTCATTTCACTAATAGCTTTAAGCTCCTCCTGTCTCTCCTGGTTCCTGACGAGTCATATAACCTTAATTCGATAGTTTCCACTTCCCTGGTCAGCGCCTCCCATTCGTGTATCAAGATATTCTAGCACTCCAGAGGAGCTCATGACTCTTCGTCGTCTTTCTGTAGAGGGAGGGTCTTTCTCTCACCAGTTTTACTCCTGCTCATCTTCTTTCATAGGGAATATGCCTAGAACATGCTTCGGCTGCCAGGAATTTGATCCTTCAAGGCACTAGTTTGGATCCATTTCATTATGTAATTTCCCGTCAACTGTATTTCATTAGAACATGGTTTACCTGGTCCCAGTTTGATGTTCAGTTTTTAAGTTTGTATTTTTGTGAAGACAACCTTCAACAGGTACATGCAATTCTGCTGGATCAGACTCCCTATGCATGTACGACTGGACTTTGAATAATTGAGAACGAGGATTGTTGTTTTTTATATTCTTTAAGTCCTAATCAGTTCCACGTTTATTTTGTAAAGATAAAGGTCAAGTGTGGTTTTTTATAGTCTTGTTGGCTCCACTATCTGCAGGCTTAAATGTGTGTTTTTTTCGAAGAGACTTAGGTAGCTCATGTGTGTGTGACCTTTCATCGTGCGCTACCTCGGGAATTGTTTCAACTATAACATTTGCTGCATTCTTCCTCTCAAAGTTCAACAAACTGCTGTCCATTACGTCCTATATCGTTTCTCCGGTACTTGTTTATTCTCTTTTCTTAAAGAATACACCTGATTCCCAAAATAATTTTTTGATCGTTTAAAGGGCCCATTGAAGAAGAAACTCGCCTATCGGCGACACCAAAGAAAAGGCAATTTTTTTTCTTAAGTAAATTCAGTCTATTAAGATACATCGCTTTCAGGTCCGTCGTATATAAAATTTCCATATGATTGTACAGTCAAAGTGGAGGCCAAGATATTTAGCAGTTTACGGACTGGAATAACTAAACTATTTGGTTAAAAGTACGAAACGGAGAAAAAACAGAACGATTTGAAATATGATAGTTGAGTAAAACACAACTGCAGCAGTTATACATCTAAATAGTTGATACACTTTGTCTGCTGCGAAGCTTCTTCATGCGCATACACAGGTGACAAGTTTTGGAAGCATTAAAGGCGGTAGCAAGTTAAATATGAGGTGTTGAGACTCTCGACTTTGAAGTAGAAGTTAAAGTTGAGGATATCTGAGCTCAAGTTGAAAGGTATTTATATCCCGTCTCGATCAATATAAAGCTAAGGCACGAGAATAGAACCTTTAAGATGAGTAAGACACGTGCAATAGTATAATATAGTATTATATAGTAATGTATTGTAGTAGTGCTATACTAAAGTAGTTCTATATAGTATATTACTATACTGTCGTATTACTATGCAAAATTATATTAGTATGGAATATTACTATTATAGTATAATACTATACATTAGTATAGTACTACTGTGGTTTAATATTATACTAAACCACTCTTCAAAAAGGCTCTATTATTCTCTATTATTGATTAAGACTGGAGATAAACACTCTCAAGACTTGGCCATCAATAACCTTGAAATTACTTCTTCAAAGCCGAGTAGTGACTGATTATCTCATATTTAAGTTATTACAGCTTCTGCTGACTGAAGAAGCTGAGAAGCAGACAAAACTTATCTACTATTTAGATGTGCAATATTTTTACTATTTCACAACATCAACAAATTTGAATGCATGAAATTGATACTGCAGCCGGTCAGAAGAGGAAATCTGAGTTTTATTTATCTTTATTTAACAGGAATAAAGATTTCACACAATTTTACAAACAAAACGACAGGTCTACAAATACACATTTGAATTTTTATTCTCTGCCGTTGTCATATTTTTTTTCCACCTTTGTGAAAATTTGAAAAATTCGGCC
>NC_069492.1:5697586-5730062 GCF_026875155.1 Cherax quadricarinatus | reverse complement strand
ATGTTTTAAATATCAAGGAAGTGATGTTTAAAATTCAAGGTAAGGGGTTTGTTAAATTAAAGGGTAAGTGCAAAAAAACAAAAGGGTTTTGGGCAAAAACAGAAATGAAAATGTTAATAAAAAAATAAAATTTTTAAAACGTAGTGCAATTTGTTATATCAAGTCGGATGATTATAAGTAGTGTGTTAAATATCAGGAAGTGGCATGTTAATTAAGGTAGTGCAATGTTAAATATCAACGTTGACGTTATGAACGATATGGTTATGTACATGATGCTATGACAAGTTGACGTTATGAAGATATTTGATGTTTTTAAAACATGATGCTATGTTCAACGTTGACGTTATGAACGATATTGATGTTATGTACATGATGCTATGTTCAACGTTGACGTTATGAACGATATTGATGTTATGTACATGATGCTATGTTCAACGTTGACGTTATGAACGATATTGATGGTATGTACATGATGCTATGTTCAACGTTGACGTTATGAACGATATTGATGTTATGTACATGATGCTATGTTCAACGTTGCCCGTTATGACGATATTGATGGTATGTCCCATGTTTGCTTGTTCAACGTAACGTTATGACGATATTGATGTTATGTACATGAATGCTCAGTCAACTTTACTTAATGTAACGATAGTGGTATTTAATAGTGCCTATTTCATCACAGTTAACAAAACATGTAGTTTTGATGCGTTGACACATGTACAAACTACATATATATATAATGTACCACAACATGTATATATATAATCAACACTGCATAACAAAGGATTAATTATTTTGTCCTGTCCTCATGACATAAATAATGTTGCTCTATACCTAGACCCCCAAATCTACAAAATTACACTATATATTTTATACTTTCATTTAATCACAGTAAAAATATAGGGGTAGTTTTATATTAAATATATATATATATATATAATTATATATATATATATATATTATATATATATATATATATGTTTGTAAAGAGAGTAGTAAGGGAGAAAAAGTTAGCATATGAGAAGTTTTTACAAAGTAGAAGTGATGCAAGGAGGGAAGAGTATATGGAGAAAAGAGAGAGGTTAAGAGAGTGGTGAAGCAATTTGTAAAAAAGAGAGCAAATGAGAGAGTGGGTGAGATGTTATCAACAAATTTTGTTGAAAAATAAGAAAAAAGTTTTGGAGTGAGATTAACAAGTTAAGAAGCCTATAGAACAAATGGATTTGTCAGTTAAAAATAGCGAGAGATTTATTAAATGGAGAGTTAGAGGTATTGGAAATGGAGGGAATAGTTTGAGGATTGTAAATGTTGATGAAGATAGGGAAGCTGTGATTTCGTGTATAGGGCCAAGGAGGAATAACATCTTGTAGGAGTGAGGAAGAGCCAGTGTGAGTGTGGGGGAAGTTCGTGAGGCAGTAGGTAAAATGAAAGGGGGTAAGGCAGCCGGATTGATGCGGATAAAGACAGAAATGTTAAAAGTAGGAGGGAAATAGTTTTGGAGTGGTTGGTGCAATATTTAATAAAGTATGGAAAGAGTGTAAGGACCTAGGGATTGGCAAGAGCATGCATAGCTCCTTTTGTATAAAGGCAAAGGGAACAAAAAGAGAGTGCAAAAATTATAGGGGATAAGTCTGTTGAGTATACCGAAAAGTGTATGGTAGAGTGAAGATAGGAAAGATAAAGTAATGAAGGATAACAAAAAGATTAGGTTATGAAAGATTGGATATCATATTGGAGGGATAGAGTATGGAGGAGGTGTAAATGTAATCAGATATTTGGGGGAGTGGACGTGTCAACGATGGGTCTATGAACGATGAGGTGAATATCATAGAAATTGATGAGGGAAAAGGGTGAGTGGTTGCACTTAGGAAGTCCAGTGGGAGACAAAGAAACTTTGTCCTTGGAGGCAAAGAGGGGGCAGTATGAGAGGATAGTTTTACCACGCTCTTCTATGGGTTGTTGAAGCAAAGGTGAATGATTGCAGCAAGGGAGAAGGCTCGAGGGCAGTGGAGATGTCATGTCTGGAGGGCAATGTGTGGTGTGAATATAATGCAGAGATTCGTAGTTTTGAGTTGGGAGAAGGTGCGGGATTACACAAACTGTTGTCAGAGGGCTGAGGAAGGGTTTTGAGTGGTTCGGACATGTAGATAGAATGGAGCGAACAGTTGTGACTTCAAGAGTGTATCAGTCTGTAGAGAAGTGAAAGCGGGGAGGGGACTGCCTAGGAAAGGTTGGAGGAGGGGGTAAAGGAGGTTATTTGGTGTGCGGAGGGGCTTGTGACTTCCAGCAGCATGCGTGAGCGTGGTTTGATAAGGGAGTGAATGGAGGCAAATGTTTTAATACTTTGACGTGCTATTAGTGTGAGCAAGTAACATTTATGAATGGATTTCAGGGAAACCGGCAGGCCGGACTTGTAGTCCTGGTGATGGAAGTAACAGAGTGCCTGCACTCTGTAGGAGGGGTTGGTAATGTTGCAGTTTAAAAACTGTAGTGTAAAGCACCCTCTGGCAAGACAGTGATGGAGTGAATGATGGTTGACGCAAGTATAATAGACGACCGTCTTCACTTTTTTCTGGCCACCCTGCCTTATGGGAATCGGGCCATGTGGATAATAATATATATATAATAAGAATTATATAGATATATATATAATATATATATATATATAATATATATATATAATATAAATATATATATAATATATACATATATATATATATATATATATATATATATATATATATATATATATATAATATATATATATATATATATAAATCCTGCACGAATATGACAGTATCCTGAGGCAGATTTTTACGAAAGTACTTAACCTTATTCTAGAAGACGGCAGTGGAACGAAGCTACACTTCCAGTCAGACTAGGAGACATTGGGGTGGGTCCGCAAGTCATCACAGATTGCACTACCTGCTTTTCTGTCCTCTATCTCTGTGTATTATTGCATCCAGAGGGCTTGTAGCAGCAATTCTCCCTGAACGTGTTAGGGACAAGATTGGAGTCCAGGACCAAAAGTTCATTGACGGAGCATTGATCAGGGATAATCTAACAGGCTCTGCTCCTCCCAACAACTATAAACAGTCTCACTGGGATAGCCCGATAGTGACGAAAATAGCCTCAACAATGCTTCAGTGTGTCAGGGACGGATGAGAGACCCCGCCTCCAGGCATGAGAACTCCTCATGCAGGGACTTTCCCCCTGTTGGCTGTTCCCAACTCCAGCCTTGGCACACGGCTCGACCCACAGACCATCCGCATTGGTGTTGCCTACGACTTGCCGCCCCTATTCTCGCCGAATACAGGTGTGTTTGCGGCATTGAGCAGCAGACCGATTTCGGGTACCATGGTCCTTGTGGTGCCGTAAATCTGAGGGAAAAATTGCAATACATGAGGTTAATAACATTATCAAGAGGAGCCTCACAACTGCCGGATGCCCAGCAATAAGGGAGCCACCCCAACTAATGCAGATCTGATGTCACCAGCAAGCGTCCCAGGATGGGTATCACACTTCAAGCCTGGAAAGACAGTAAGAACAGGTGGAATGGACTCACTTGGTGCCTCTACCTTGCTTATACCTTTCTCCAATACCCAGGGAGGAAGGGAGGGGGGCAGGCCGCAGCTTCAGAGTCCAAAAGTCAAGAAAATAATGGAGAACCATGCACTTCATTATATATTTGTTCCCATAGGCCTCAGAGACCCTGGCCTGGGGAAAGAGTGCATCTAAGTTCCTTAAGGAGCTAGGCAAAAGACTCATCAGGGTAACTAGGGATCCCAGGGCAGTACATGTAACAATATGTACTAGACATGTATCTCTCACATCTCATGTACTGTATATGCCATCTTTATATCAAGAATGTATCTCTTAAACCTTTTGTACCATACTATGTAATAAAATATCCCTAATGGTAAAAAAGAATGAAAAGAGGGGTGGTATAAGGGAAAGAAAAGTTTAGCAAATAAGAAGAATATTTAAAAAGATGAAGTGATGCAAGGAGGGAGGAGTATATGGAGACAAAAAGAGAGGTTAAGAGAGTTGTGAAGCAATGTAAAAAGAGAGCAAATGAGAGAGTGGGGGAGATGTTATCAACAAATTTTTGTTTGATAATAAAGAAAAAGTTTGGAGGTGAGATTAAAATAAGTTCAGAAGTCCTAGGGAACAAAATGGATTTGACAAGTTTAAAATAAGATAGGAGAGTTATTAAAATGAAGAGTTAGAAGTATCGAGAGGTGGGGGAATATTTTGAGGAATTGTTAAATGTTGAAGAAGATAGGGAAGCTTGATTTCGCGTATAGGAGGAAAGGAAAGGAATAACATCTTGTGTAGTGAAAGATCCAGTTGGTGAGTGTGGGGAAATTCCTGAGGCAGTGGGAAGAATGAAAGATTAAAGGCAGCTGGATTGAGGAAAAAGAAGAAATGTTGAAACAGGTGGGGGATATTGGTTTGGAGTGGTTGGTGCTACTATTTAATAAATGTAGGGAGAGGCAGAGAGCATGCATGCTTCCTTTGTGTAAAGGCAAAAGGGATAAAAGAGAGTGCAAAAAATATAGGGAATAAGTCTGTTTGAGTATACCTGTGAAGTGTATTGTAGAGTTATTATGAAAGAATTAAAGTAAGACAGAAGTAGATAGCAGATGAACAAGAGGCTTTAGGAAAGGTAGGGGGTGTGTGGACCAAGTGTTTACAGTGAAACATATAGGTGAACAGTATTTAGATAAGGGTAAAGAGGTTTTTGTGGCATTTATGAATTTGGGAAAGGCTTATGACAGGGTGGATAGGGGGCAATGTGAACAGATAGTAGCATGAGTGTATGGTATATGAGGTAGGTTCCTGAAAGCAGTGAAGACTTGTACAGGATAGTGAAGCTCAGGTTAGAGTATGAAGGAGGAGAGGGAGGTCTATCCCAGTAAAAGTAGGTCCTTAGACAAACGATGTGATATTCCCCATGCGGAGTTGAAAGATAAAGAGGGAGTTATCACAATTGCTCTTTGCGATGACACTGTGCTTTGGAGATTCTTCTGAAGAGAAAAAAAAATTGCAGAGGTTGGGAGATGAATTTGGAAAAGGAATGAAAAAGGACATTAAAAGTGAATAAAGCGAAACGAGTAAGGTGATGAGGATAACAAAAAGATTAGTGACGAAAGATTGATATCAGATTGAGGAGAGAGCATGAAGGAGGAGAATGTATTCATATATTTAGGGAGTGGACATGTCGGCAGATGGTTCTATAAGAATGAGTGAATCATGGAATGATGAAGGAAGAATAGTGTGAGGGGCGGTGCACTTAGGAGTCCTGTGGAACAAAGAACTTTGTCCATAGCAAGCAAAGAGTGGAATGCATGAGAGTATATTTATACCAACACTCCTTATGGTGTGAAGCATAGGTTGATGAATGTTGCAGCAAGGAGAAGGCTGGAGGCAGTGGAGATTCATGTCTGAGGGCAAATGTTGGTGGGAATATAGTGCAAGAATTCGTAGTTTTTGAAACTAGGAAGGTGTAAGTTTACCAAAACTATTACCCAGAGGCAGAGAAGGGTTGTTTGAAGTGGGATCAGCATGTAAGAGAATGGAACTAATAAGAATGACTTCGATAGTGGTATAAATCTGTAATGGAGGGAAGGCGGGTAGAGGTCGGCCTAGGAAAGTTGAGAGAGGGGGAAAGAATAGGTTTATGTGTGTGAGGGGCTTGACTGTTCCAGCAAGCATCGTGAGCTGTATTGATAGGATGAAATGGAACAAATAGCTTTTAGTACTTGACGTGGCTGTTGGAGCGTGAACAAGGTAATAATTAATGAAAGGGGTCAGGAAACCGGCAGGCCGGACTTGAGTCCATGGAGATGGGAAGTAACAGTGCCTGCACTCTGAAGGACGGGTACTAATGTTGCCAGTTTATGAACTGAAGAGTAAGCACCCTTCTGGCAGGTCAGTGATAGAGTAAATGATGATGAAAGTTTTTTCTTTTTCGCCACCCTGCCTTGGTGGGAATCGGCCATGTGATAATACAATAAATAATATATATATATATATATAAATATATATATATATACATATATATATATATATATATATTAAATATATAACCAACACGGTCTCTACGTCCACGGCAGGACTCGACAAACCTCTAACCTGTATCAAGGCCCAACCCTGAGATAAGTATGGCGCTTTTAGGCCGCAGCTAAGCCATGTTAACCCCCCATACCCCCCCCCCCGGCACCAAGCTCGTATTTGATGTTATTTCATAGAATTCCCGCCACATGCAGTGGCAGGATTTCGTTGAAAGAACTTTAAAAACGAGCTTGGTGCCCGGGGGTAATGGTAACAACGCTTAGCTTCGGCTAAGCGCCATACTTATTTTGGTTCTAGTTCAATGGTAAAGTACTGGTGACCACTGATACAAATTAGCAGGATTCGAGTCCTGCTGTGGACGTAAAGACAATAGTATATAATAAATAAATATATATATATAAATATATAACAAATAGTAAAATAT
This sequence comes from Cherax quadricarinatus, assembly GCF_026875155.1. Classification (NCBI taxonomy): domain Eukaryota; kingdom Metazoa; phylum Arthropoda; class Malacostraca; order Decapoda; family Parastacidae; genus Cherax; species Cherax quadricarinatus. The sequence goes on along the minus strand of NC_069492.1, from coordinate 5,723,557 downwards.
ATATATATTATTACTATAATATATATATATATATATTTGCAATATATTTATGTCGTAATCCGAATATGTAAAACTGGTCAATTTCGCAAGAACTCATTTAACTAAAATTAAGCCCTTTCTGAAATTTTTTCTCTATACGTTAAAAATATAGTTTTTTTCATTAATGTTAATGTAAAAATTTGTAATTTTGGCAACAAAAAGAAACTTAGACAACTTACCTAACCACTTATTATAAACAAGAGCAATTTATTTAGCCTACCCAACAAAATTATAATTTAAATACGTTTAAAGATAATTTAATACTAAACAAACCAATCAAATATATTTTTTTCGTTAGTTCAGAATGATTTTTGGGGCGAAATTATGGCATACACAAATTTCACTTTCCATATGGCAAGATGAAGCGTTGCCTATTTAAGCCAAGATCGCAAGTTTGCCTATTCGGAACACGACATATATATATATTATATATATATAAATATATATATATATATTATATATATATAATATATCATAATATAAATATATAAATATATAAATCTATATACATATATATATAAATATATATATATATAATATATATATATAAAATATATATATATATAAATATATAAATATATATATATATATATATAATATAATCTATATATATATAAACATATACAAATAAATATATAATATATATATAATAATCTAACATTTTATATATATAATAATATATAAATAATATATAATATATAATATATATATATATATATATATATATCTGTAGGTAGTAGGTTTGGTAGACAGTCAACCATCCAGGGAATACTACCGACCTGCCTGATGACTGTGAAACATAGAAACCTTAACTGTTTTGCCATGATGGTCGGATTGCTGGTCTCATAAACCCCTAGATAACAGGGATATCTATGCACTCCTACTTACACTTTGGTCACACTCCACAACACGCACATGCATATATAAATACATACAACTAGATTTTTCTATTTTTCTAAATAGCTTCCTTTCTTCTTTTATTCTTCTATTTGTCCATGAGGGGAAGGGAAAAGAATCTTCCGCCGTAAGCCATGCGTGTCGTATGCGAACTAAAATGCGGGAGCGATGGCTTGTAACCCCTTCTCCTGTAGACATTTACTAAAAAGAAAGAAGAAAAACTTTATAAAACTGGATGCATTGAATGTGTCGTGGATGTAGTGCGATGACAAGAAACAGAGATTGCTGATGTTATGAATGAAAAGAAGTTGATGTCCTGGCCTCTAAGCGAACAAAGCTGAAGGGGTAGGGGAGTATTCAGTGGGGGGAAATAAATGGGAATTATATCTGGAGTATCTGAGAGAAGTTAGAGCAAAGGAAGGGGTAAAGTAATGTTGAATGATTAGTTCTGGAAGGAAAAAGAGAAAATGAAATGGTAATACAAGAATTATGTGGATAAAAAGAAAAGGTTGGATGCAGAAGGTGGGTATTAATAAGCGTGTATGCACCTGGAGAAGAGAGGAATGCAGGGAGAGGAGAGATTTTGTGAGATTGTTAAGTGAATGCTAGGAGGCCTTTGAACCAAGTGAGAGAGTAAATTGTGGTAGGGGACCTGAATGCTAAGTAGGAGAAACTTTTTAGAGAGGGTGTGGTGAGTAGATTGGGGAGCCAGTGTAAATGATAATGGGCGCCCTTTGATTGAACTTTGTATAGAAAGGGTTTTAGTTATACGGTAATACATATATTAAGAAAAAGAGATAAATAAAGTATACACAATATATGAAGTAGGGCGAAAATGACAGTAGTTTGTTTGGATTATGAATTGGTAGATAAAAGACTGTTGAGTAGACTTCAAGATGTCATGTTTATAGAGGGGCCACAGATATATCAATGTAACTTTCTAGTTGTAGCTAACACTGAGGAGTAAAAGGTAATGGGATACACGGAGAAATAGAAGCAACAGGAAAGAGAAGTGAAGGTTTATTAACTAAAAATAGGAGGACAGTTAGGGTAAGATATAAAACAGACTATTGGAGGATAGATGGGCTAAAAGAGCATAGGCAATGGGTTCGAAGAGTAAGGGGATAGGTTTAAAAATGGTAGTGTTAAGAGTTTCAGCAGAAGTTTGTGTTACAGGAAAGTGGGTGGCGGCGGGAAGGAAGAGGAAGCGATTAGTGGAATGATGAAGAAAGAGAGTAGTAAGGGAGAAAAAGCTAGCCATATTGAGAAGTTTTTACAAAGTAGAAGTGATGCAAGGAGGGAAGAGTATATGGAAAAAAGAGAGGAGGTTAAGAGAGTGGTGAAGCAATGTAATAAGAGAAGCAAATGAGAGAGTGGGGTGAGTTTGCATCAACAAATTTTTTGAAAATAAGAAAAAGTATAGGAGTGAGATTAACACGTTAAGAAAGCCTATAGAACAAATGGATTTGTTCAGTTAAAAATAGGAGAGGAGAGTTATTAAATGGAGAGTTAGAGGTTATTGGGAAGATGGAGGGAATATTTTGTGGAATTGTTAAATGTTGATGAAAGAAGGGAAGCGGTGATTTCGTGATAGGGCAAGGAAGGAATAACATCTTTGTAAGGAGTGAGGAAGAGCCAGTTGTGAGTGTGGGGAAGTTTCGTGAGCAGTAGTAAAATGAAAAGGGGGTAAGGCAGCCGGGATTTGATGGGATAAAGATAGAAATGTAAAGCAGTGGGATATAGTTTTGGAGTGGTTGAATGCAATAATTTAAATAAATGTGTGGAAGAGGGTAAGGTACCTAGGGAATGGCAAGAGACATGCATAGTTCCTTTGTATAAAGGCAAAGGGATAAAAGAGAGTGCAAAAATTATAGGGGGATAAGTCTTTTGATATACCTGGTAAAGTTATTGTAGCAGTTTATTATTGAAATAAATTTTAGAGTAAGACGAGAATAGGATAGCAGATGAACAAGGAGGCTTTAAGGGAAGGTAGGGGGTGTGTGACCAGGTGTTTACAGTGAAACATATATGAAGCAGTATATTAGATAAGGCTAAATAGGTTTTTGTGGCATTTAATGATTTGGAAAAGGCGTAGACAGGAGGATAGGGGGGCAATGTGGCAGATTTCAGGTGTATGGTGGTAAGGAGGTTAGGTTTTACTGAAAGCAATGAAATGTTTTTTAATACGAGTATAGTGAGCTCAAGATAGAGTATGTATGGAAAGAGGTAAATTATTTTCCCAGTAAAATAGACCTTAGCAAGAGATGTGTGATGCCCGTGGTTGTTAATAAATTTAAAGATGGGATAGGTAAGAGAAGTAAATGCGAGGGTCTTGGCAAGAGGCTGGAGTTAAAAGATAAAGAATCAACACAAAAAGTGGGTAGTTGTCACACAGCTGCACTTTGCTGATGGACACTGTGCCTGGGAGATTCTGAAGAAGAATTTGCAGAGATTGGGTGGATGAATTTGTAGGGTGTGCAAAAGAAGAAAATTAAAGGTGAATACAGGAAGAGTATAAGGTTATGAGGATAACAAAAAGATTAGGTGATTGGATATCAGATGAGGGAGAGATATGGAGGAGGTGAAAGTATTCAGATATTTGGGAGTGGACGTGTAAGCAGATGGGTCTATGAAAGATGAGGTGAATCATAGAATTGATGAGGGGAAAAGGGTGAGTGGTGCACTTAGGAGTCTGTGGAGACAAGAACTTTGTCCTTGGAGGCAAAAGAGGGGAATGTATGAGAGTATAATTTTACCAACGCTCTTATATGGGTGTGAAGCATGGGTGATGAATGTTGCAGCGAGGAGAAGGCTGGAGGCAGTGGAGATGTCATGTCTGAGGGCAATGTGTGATGTGAATATAATGCAGAGAATTCGTAGTTTGGAAGTTAGGAGGAGGTGCGGGATTACCAAAACTGTTGTCCAGAGGGCTGAGGAAGGGTTGTTGAGGTGGTTCGGACATGTAGAGAGAATGGAGCGAAACAGAATGACTTCAAGAGTGTATCAGTCTGTAGTGGAAGGAAGGCGGGGTAGGGGTCGGCCTAAGAAAGGTTGAAGGGAGGGGGTAAAGGAGGTTTTGTGTGCGAGAGGCTTGGACTTCCAGTAGGCATGCGTGAGCGTGTTTGATAGGAGTGAATGGAGACAAATGGTTTTTAATACTTGACCTGCTGTTGGAGTGTGAGCAAAGTAACATTTATGAAGGGGTTCAGGGAAACCGGCAGGCCACACTTGAGTCCTGGAGATGGGAAGTACAGTGCCTGCACTCTGAAGGAGGGGTGTTAATGTTGCAGTTTAAAAACTGTGGTGTAAAGCATCCTTCTGGCAAGAGAGTGATGAAGTGAATGTTGGTGAAAGTTTTTCTTTTTCGGGCCACACCTCTCTAAACTCTTGGGGCACTATCAGTCCAGCACATCTCAAACACTCGGCTGATTTTCTCAATCGCATTATCAACATCAACATCAGGAACAAGAAACTTTCCAGCTTTGACGTAACTTCCCTATTCACCAAATTACCTACTACACGAGCCATCGATCTCTTGCGCAGGAAAATTGACGATTCTCTTGATCTTCCTATTCCAGCCAGTGATTTCATCGACCTTGTTGAACTATGTGTTGGCTTTACGTGTTTGTCTTTCGAAAGTCACCTCTTTCAGCAGACTTTTGGACTACCCATGGGTTCGCCACTCAGTGCCGTCCTGGCGAACCTATACATGGAACATCTGGAAGCCGAGCGTTTCTCCACCATTATTCCTTCGTCTGTCACCTGGCTCCATTATGTTGACGACATTCTCCTCATAACTCCTAAACGCTTCAACGTTCAAGCTCTCCAAGACAAGATCAACCAGGTCGAGCCCTCAGTCCAGTTCACACTTGAAGAAGAAGTCGACAACACTCTTCCTTTCCTTGATGTTCTCTGCAAAGCTGACCATGAACTTCTTTTTAATATGTTCAATTTTAATTTCCTTCTTATGCATACTCTACCAAATTCGTTTAAAAACTTTTGAAACTTCTCTTCTAAATCTCCCAAAAGCACCGTCTTCTCGGTAAAAAGTAAATGTGATAACTCCTACTTTGTATTAAATTCATTATCTCCCTACACCGCAGCTATAAAAATGTTAAATAACCATCGTGACATCACGCATCCCTGTCTAAGGCCTATTTTTTTCTGCAAAATAATCTGCCTGTCTCCTACATACATTAACCTGAGTCTCGCTATCCTCATAAAATCACGTTAACTCTTATAAGGAACCTACCACATTGCTCTGCCATCCACCCTATCATATGTCTTTCCTAAATCCATAAATGAAACAAAAACTTCACTGTTGATATGAGATCCTTCTATCTTGTCTTATCTTTAATTCTTTTAATAGTAACTCTACTACTCACTTCATCTGGTACATTCAACTGGTTTAGCGTGAATGGTATACAATACAGAAAAGATGAAGAATTATACACATGTAAAACATCTAGGTAACTTTATTTGTAGACGTTTCGTCATCCAGTGGCTTTACCATATACAAATTCAAGGACATAATGGGAAGACTGTAGAACTGTATACAAAAGACGAAGTAATGAGTCCCTCAGTCCTGGAGATGAAGAGTACTGTAGTCTAAAGAATCTGAAGCACAGGCATGAAGTTTGGCGCTTATATACCGCGTCAGATGAGGGACGTGCAGCAGACGACGGCATTTTCACTGACAGATGGGATTTCCAGTAGAAGCAGATCATACCCAAGGGATGGCCCAAGGAGTAGGCAAAAAGGTTGTGGAGGTGTTCTTTGTACATGTTCCATGATGTTACTGCGTCTGACAAGTTGAACATGTCAATGTGTAAGCTTAAATCAAGATGCCTATGCTTTAAATTCTTCAAGACTATAGTGTTCTTCACGAATACCAAGGCTGATGGACTGATTACCTCGTCTTTTCAGTATAGTTCTTCCCTTTATCCTTGAATTTGTATTGATGAAGCCACTTGATGGTTAAACGTCTATAAAGATATCCAGATGTTAAATATGTGTCTAATTTTCCATATTCATCACGCTTACTTACCAATAATGCTTATTTGGGAATAAGCAATGCTTTTAATAAGTAAGTAATGCTTTTATACAAATGAACTATGAACGCTCTCTAGAAATCCCAAGGTACCTTTCCCTTTAGTGAACAAAAATATTAAACATTTCAGTCTTGATCCCATCAATCGCAGGTGCTTTATCCTGTCATTTTACCCACTGCCTCGCAGTTAACCCCTTCCCCCTCACTAATATCTGACTCACTAATATCACTCCTACAAGATGTTATCCCTCCCTGGATAATTAATAAAATCACTGATTTTTTTTCTCTTCACAAGATATTCACTCGACATTTGTTATACCTGTAACTCCCATCTAATAACTCTTTTAATCTCCATATACTCCATTCTCCTGTATTTATCTCCCCATATGCTCCATCCTCCTGTATTTCTCTCCCATATGCTCCTTCTCCCTTATATCAACCCTATTTGGTAAAAACCTCTCATACGCTATCTTTTTCTATCTTACTACTATTTACCTAGTGATTCCATTTAATTGTTTCTTTTTCCTCTCACACACACCCTCCTGTATCCACAAACTTCTGCTGTGCACTTTAACGTCTTCAACATCTTCATTACTTTTACTTTCACTAAGTCATCTAACCCTAACTACCTCCTCCTACCGTTTATAAACTTTAAGTTCCATCTTACTCACTGATGTCATCCTCCTTGAACCACATTTACCTGTCACTCTCAATGTAGCTGCAACTAAATAATGATCTGATATATTTGTTGCTTCTTTAAAAACACGCACATCCAGAAGTCTGCCTATAAACGTTTTATCCACCAACACAACCTGGAGGTTACCTGGAGGTTATTCCGGGAATCAACGCCCCCGCGGCCCGGTCCATGACCAGGCCTCTCGATGGATCAGGGCCTGATCAACTAGGCTGTTACTGCTGGCCGCACGCAGTCCAACGTACGAGCCACACCCCAGCTGATCCGGCACTGACTTTAAGTACCTGTTCAGCTCCTCTTGAAGGCAGCCAGGGGTTTATTGGCAATTCCCTAATGCTTGATGGGAGGCTGTTGAACAGTCTTGAGCCCCGGACCACTTATGGTATTTTCCTTAATGTACCAATGGCGCCCCTACTTTTAATTGGGGTCATTTTGCATCGCCTGCCAGTCTTTTATTTCGTAGGGAGTGATTTCTGTGTGCAGATTTGGGACCATTCCTTCCAGGATTTTCCAAGTGTAGTTATTATCTCCTCCAGTTTTTTCCCTGACGGAGTAGTTGGAATTTGTCCTCATTGAACATCATATTGTTTACCGTTGCCCACTGGAAAACTTTGTTTATATCTTCTTGGAGGTTAACCGCGTCCTCAGCAGATGACAGCCTCATGCAGATCCTAGTATCATCCGCAAAGGATGATACGGTGCTGTGATGTATATCTGTCTATGTCTGATATGAGGATGAGGAATAAGATAGGGGTGAGTATTGTGCGTTGTGGAACAGAGCTCTTCACTATGGCAGCCTCCGATTTAACTCTGTTGACCACCCCTCTTTGTGTTCGATTTGTTAGGAAGTTGAAGATCCATCTCCCCACTTTCCCAGTTATTACTTTAGCACGTATTTTATGGGCTATTACGCCATGATCGCATTTGTCAAATGCTTTTGCAAAGTCTGTGTATATTACATCTGCATTCTGATTTTCTTCCAGTGCATCCAAGGCCATATCATAGTGATCCAGTAGTTGTGAGAGGCAGGAGCGACCTGCCCTGATCCCATGTTGCCCTGGATTGTGCAGATTTTAGGAATCCAGGTAATTTGTAATCCTGCTTATTAGCACTCTTTCAAAGATTTTTATCATGTGGGACGTCAGAGCTATTGGTCTATAGTTCTTAGCTAATGCTTTGCTGCCACCTTTATGGAGTGGGGCTATATCCGTTGTTTTAAGTGACTGTGGAATTTCACCCATGTCCAAGCTTCTCCTTCATAGTGTATTTAGGGCACGCGAGAGGGGTTTCTTGCAGTTCTTAATGAATACAGAGTTCCACGAGTCTGGGCTTGGGGCTGATTGCATGGGCATGTTGTGAATGGCTTTTTCGAAATCTATCGGAGTTAGGGTAATGTCGGAAATCTGGCATACATTTAAGGAGTTTGTGGGCTCATTCATAAAGAAATCATTTGGGTCGTCGATCCTCAGACTGATTAGTGGTTCATTAAACACAGAGTCGTACTGGGATTTCAATATTTCACTCATTTCCTTGTTGTCATCTGTGTAAGTCCCATCCTGTCTGAGTAAAGGCCCGATACTAGATGTGGTATTTGCCTTGTTTTTGGCATACGAAAGAAACATTTTGATTTTTTTTCAATTTCACTAATAGCTTTAAGCTCCTCCTGCCTCTCCTGGTTCCTGTAAGAGTCATTTAACTTAAGTTCGATAGTTTCCACTTCCCTGGTCAGCGCCTCCTTTCGTGTATCAGATATTCTAGCACTCCTGAGGAGCTCAGTGACTCTTCGTCGTCTTCTGTAGAGGGAGCGTCTCTCTCTCTCCAGTTTACTCCTGCTCTTCTTCTTTCTTAGGGGAATATGCCTAGAACATGCTTCGGCTGCAGGAAGTTGATCCTTCAAGGCACTAGTTTGGATCCATGTCATTTAAGATATCTTCCAACATGTTTCATTTTAGGACATGGTTTACCTGGTCCCAGTTGATGTTCTTGTTGTTGAAGTTGTATTTTTGTGAAGACACCTTCACAGGTACATGCATTCTGCTGATCAGGACCCCTATGCATGTACGTCTGGACTTCGATTAGGTTGTGATCGGAATTAGTTGTTTTTTATATTCTTATGTCTCTTATCAGGTCCTCGTTATTTGTAAAGATGAGGTCAAGTGTGTTTTCTAGTCTTGTTGGCTCCACTATCTGCAGGCTTAAGGTGTGTTTTTTCGAAGAGACTTAGTAGCTCATGTGTGTGTGACCTTTCATCTGCGCTACCTCTGGGAATTGTTTCAGCTATAACATTTGCTGCATTCTTCCTCTCAAAGTTCAACAAACTGCTGTCAATACGTCCTATATCGTTTCTCCGGTACTTGTTTATTCTCTTTTCTTAAAGAATACACCTGATTCCCATAATAATTTTTTGATCGTTTAAAGGGCCCATTGAGAAGAAGAACTCGCCTATCGGCGACACCAAAGTAAAGTAGCAATTTTTTTTCTTAAGTAAATTCAGTCTATTAAGATACATCGCTTTCAGGTCCGTCGTATATAAAATTTCCATATGATTGTACAGTCAAAGTGGAGGCCAAGATATTTAGCAGTTTAGCGGACTGGAATAACTAAACTATTTGGTTTAAAAGTACGAAACGGAGAAAAAACAGAACGATTTGAAATATGATAGTTGAGTAAAACACAACTGCAGCAGTTATACATTTAAATAGTTGATACACTTTGTCTGCTGCGAAGCTTCTTCATGCGCATACACAGGTGACAAGTTTTGGAAGCATTAAAGGCGGTAGCAAGTTAAATATGAGGTGTTGAGACTCTCGACTTTGAAGTAGAAGTTAAGTTGAGGATATCTGAGCTCAAGTTTTGAAAGGTATTTATATCCCGTCTCGATCAAATATAAAGCTAAGGCACGAGAATAGAACTTTAAGATGAGTAAGACACGTGCAATAGTATAATATAGTATTATATAGTAATGTATTGTAGTAGTGCTATACTAAAGTAGTTCTATATAGTATATTACTATACTGTCGTATTACTATGCAAAATTATATTAGTATGGAATATTACTATTATAGTATAATACTATACATTAGTATAGTACTACTGTAGTTTAATATTATACTAAACCACTCTTCAAAAAGGCTCTATTATTCTCTATTATTAATTAAGACTGGAGATAAACACTTCTCAAGACTTGGCCATCAATAACCTTAAAATTACTTCTTCAAAGCCGAGTGAGTGACTGATTTTCTCATATTTAAGTTATTACAGCTTCTGCTGACTGAAGAAGCTGAGAAGCAGACAAAACTTGTCTACTGTTTAGATGTGCAATATTTTTATTATTTCACAACATCAACAAATTTGAATGCATGAAACTGATATTGCAGCCGGTCAGAAGAGGAAATCTGAGTTTTATTTATCTTTATTTAACAGGAATAAAGATTTCCCACAATTTTACAAACAAAATCGACAGGTCTACAAATACACATTTGAATTTTATTCTCTACAGTCGTCATATTTTTTGCCAACTTTTGTGAAAATTTGAAACTTCGCCACTGGAGAATATTGGAAGTTATCTGAGCCATTCCAGGTTTACTGGCAATGTGTTCAGTATCTTTTGTCACAGGGCGCGTGAACACCACAGTTGTTCTACAATGTGGTGGTCGTTATTACAAGTGTTGAAAATATGACGCCGACTGAATGAGATTTACGAGGAAAATAAAACCGAAAATTCTGTGAAAGGAAAAAAAAAAGAAAAATCATTCATGTAACCTCTTAAAGGTATCCCTTCGAGGATACATAATAAAAACGTTAGTAAAGTGGACACTTTCAATCATATTCTTTAACGCTATTTCCAATCTTCGCCTTTAGACTCTAGTTACTTTTCTCATTCCACCTCCAATTTCTGTTCACCATGTCCATTTCCTTCATTTTCCACCTTGCGGGGTACTGATGATTGTGAGGGAAAAGTTCAATAGATAGGTGTAGAGGGAATATATATAGTATCAGTAGTTTCACTGCCGGCTTCTAGTTAAGGTTTTTTTTTTTTTTTTTTTTTTTTTTTATATTTTATTTTAAAATGACATTACAAAAATATAATATGTTAAAACTCATTTAAGTCTATAAATTAAACACAATCCTCCCTACAGCTAATGTTACACACCACATTACAACTCCGTGTGGGTACCCCCCCCCCCCTGCTCCCTCATCCTATCACTAACCCAAACCTGTTGGAGCTACTTTAACAGAATTTCATGATATGAACAACACTTTTTTACCACCCTCGAAATGGTACTTAATGATCGCTACAGACCAACAATGCATTGCACTGAACATATTATACAGAAAATAATTCCCCCCCCCTAGTGGTTATCCAACCACCCCACTATTTACAACCTAACATACTATAAACAATGAATGTTGCCTAATCTAAAGTCACAAGCAATGACCCACATTAATTTATGTTAATTGTCCTAATGGTTCGTTACATAACAATATGTAGTACACAACATGGTGATATAGAAAAAGTCACAAGGACATACAAATTTACTACAAAACCATAAGAATTAACTTAGTATCAAATCCAACACATGTACGCCCTTTACACATTTATAAACATGCAATTCCAGTGTTTAAAAACAATCACACAGCTTCAACTTTGACATCAAGCTCTATAAGCTTATTTGGACATTAATAGTGCTTTGGACAACAGTTCAATACAACATAAAATATTAACCATGACACAAGTAACACATTAAAGACTGTGCCTAGCACGCACCTAACCACAATAATCCTATAACACCATCTGTTTGCCCAACTTTATTTCACTATTGACGTGCATTAACCTCTTTACTCAAAACAAACTGAAAAAATTGATGAACACCAGTGACGAACTATAATGCACAACATTAATACAAACATATCACATCATTCTCTGGACACCGTGCATGATCACAGCATCAACACTATGCAGTGCAAGGCACCAGGAAAACAAGTTGGAGGCAAACAACATGCAATTATTATAGCAAATCTCCAAATTACAATGTCATATACCGATAAATCAATATTACCACACACTATATGTTATAATAAGTTTAAAGTCCTGTCACACAAAACTGGCCTGCTCACAGGTGCTAGCACCCGTGGAGTCAATATTATTCACCATGCTTCACTCATCCACACTCTCGACAAATCTTTTGGTTATTCCATTACCAGGGAGGCAATCACTGTTTTCACCCCTACTTCCCTACCCCAGCAACACTTTCCAAATCATACCCTCCCCTCCTCGTATATTAAAAGTCCTAATAAACCCTGTAAAGTAAGTTGCCTTATATCCCTCTGAATATCCTTCACCCACCTCCGCCCATTAAATTTCCTTATTTCTACATACCGTTTTATAGAAACGAGTACAACCGTAACACCCTCCTCTTCACTCAGTAACCTGTTTGCCCCGCAATCTCCCCACACTATATAGATATAATCTGCCATAATGTATCCCACAAGCTCTGATACTCGTCATCCCAACCCCACGTCGAGATTAATGCTTAAATACAGAAACTCCTTAACCTCCTACCTATTTATCCCTATTTAACCACCCCTTGACATCCTCAGTCCATCACAATAATATTACTACATGAAAAGCCGACTCCTCCCTCACCACATATCCCATACTCCCACCCGTCAACGATCGTCTATCCCGTGAACCACACCCGACGGTAAAATTGCAGTGCAGAAAACGATACATTACATCCCGAACACGAGGTTGCAACCTCATCCTACTCATCCTATTCCATATACTTCCCCGTGCATTAACATGGGGGAAAATTCCCTCTACAGGCGCTACCAACCCTCCCGGCTAAAATTACACAAACTACCTATTTTAACCTTTGCGGCTCTCGATCCCACGCCAGAGCCCTCAACACAGTTTCACACTCATGCAACTAAACCTCCTGAATACATCCGTTGCAGTCTGTTATGGATCCTGGCCAACCCCCCCCACCCACATACTTTCCCTCAATCACCTCCTTTTAATGAAGGACACATTTGACCCTCCGCTTGAAGTCCTGCAATCCAGCCCCCCCCTTACTTAAGGTAACATTACCAAATCTCTCTTAATCCAATCACAGCCGACCCACACAAGAATAAAAACTTCCTAAGTATAAAAAGTTCGTTATTGCTGGCCCCAGTTAATGGGAACACGGCTGGCACGTGCCATAATTTGCGATACAGTAAGTATTAACAACAATGGCACGCTGACAAGGGTCAAATGATAAGGTCGCAATCACCCAATGCGTCCCTGAATCCTTTTCTACCATCCTAAGCGAGTTTTCCATGCGTGCCACAGGTAGATCGTCTGCATAAATAAGACCACAGATTTTTAACGACAATTTCACCTGCTTCCTACAACTTGCAATACCCCAATAACCTACCGCCCAAGCTCCTAACCACTGACCATGGTTTTTCTGAGTTTACCCTCATACAGTTGACTGCGAACATTTGTACTACCCCGTCTAATGTGTACCATTGACATTCCCTCCCTGACAGAACAGTTGTATCATCCACATACCCAATTAAAAACTGGCCAAACCCCGCAACCTTCACACCCTGGTCCCTCTACGTGAACATACGCTGCTCCATCAATCTATAAAAGGGGTCCTGTAGCATGCAAACAATAATTGAGACAATAGGGACACCCTGCCTAAGTCCCTACCCATTACATCTCCCACCCAATCGACCATTAATCTGTACCCTCGCCATTGCCCCTCCATTACAAGCTCAACCCAGCCACTATTTTTCCCAAACCCCTGACCCCTGAGGATGGCTTTCATTTGCTTTCCGACTACCCTCTATCGTATGCCCCTAGCCAAAAAAAAAAAAAAAAAATCGAGCGCCACCAAAACTCCTCCCTCACCCCCCCCCTTTTGAACTCAACGAAATCCCTAAGTAACCATGCCCCCCACCATAGACCTCCCTGGCTACACCAAACTGAGTTTTTGGTTACTACCCGCCTACCACACACTTGACCCGATTTCCCAAAATCTTCGGCAAAAACAATTTATAATCTGCGCATATCAACGAGATCGACGGTAATCCCGAAGCGTATGCTGCCCCTTCCCTTCGGTTCCAATACAACCGACAGCCTGTTGCCTGCTTCTCACCCAGCTCACCTCTCTACTTCATGCAATTAATAACCTAACCAGAAAATGCCTCAATTGTTCCCATGCTGCTGATCAAAGACTCTACCGGGAGTCCATCATTTCCGGTGCTTTGCCCTTTAGCAGTCCACTTAAGCCCTCCATATTTCCCCTCAGTTATTTCGCCACCCAGTGCTTCCTATCACTGTTACGCAAAATGACATTTACCACAATCCCACACAACCTGTTCTAAAACCCATCTCTACCCCTTCTCGTTGCCAGTACTTCCATACCACTTGTAGCAAAGCCCCATTCCTTCCGTAAGCTTGTATGGACCTGCCCCTCCCGTACCTCCTATCGATTCATGAACCTCCACCATGGAATGTCATTGCCTGCTGTCTTTGTTTCCTGCCTAAGCATTACGCACAATGAAGGTCTATCGCCCCATACACCTCTTCCACCCCGCTGTACCGCACCGCTTGGAACCTCTCATCCTGTACTCACGCAGCCTCCCTTTAATTGCCATAATTTCATCCAATGGATAAAGTGCCCGCCACCGCCCCCCTCGCATAACAAACCCCGTAATCCTATCTCCAAATAGTTAGCAAGCCATATTTAAGACTGATACGTTTCCCTTCCTTACGTTATATTGCTTAATCCGTTTCTTTAGCCACACCATCCCACACATCACCACAATCCTCTACCCCTTTATCTCTGCAGTAAACCCCTCCCACAGCGTTGCAAATCCCTCTATCCCCTCTCATCACTAAACACACTTGTATTTAATTTCAATATCCCCTAGATATACCTGCTAGTGACTCCACGCCACTCTGCTACTTCCGCCCGGATGATCCGAATAAGCTACTTCTATTGTACGGAAAAATGTCCACCCCCCCACCCCTTGAAGATATATCCAGCCTATCCATCCTAGCGCGTAACCCGTCTTCAAAAAGTGTGCTTACTCCCACGCCCTCCTCCAACCGCATCCCACAACTGAATCATCCCTCTAAAAGATCTCGCAAGGCCGCCGGACACGTGCCCCGCCCCTTTGGTTCCACGTCAGCCTCCTTAATAACGCAGTACCAGTCGCACCAAACCGATGGCCACTGCAGGTAAACACGTACGAAGAAAACTAGTTCTTCACATACAAAATCCCTTTTTAACTCCTCACATCATTTTCCGCTGGTGCATACACACATACAAAAGATACCGCTGCCCATCCACCACCCATCCACGCGATATCTTCCCCCTCCTCCCCCCTCACTTCTTAGCAACACAAACGGCTTGACTCCCTGATCATATTACCCCCACACTTTCAGGAACGTGCAGATGGCAGAGTCAAGACCCTGAAAACCCCTCCACCCTCGAGCACTCTTCCCTCCTTGAAATTGTGGTTTCTTGCAGGAACACTACATCCACCCTATATTTATACAGAAACATTCGAAACCATTCCTTCTTCACACTATTACACAGTCATTTACGTTCACGTCATTACACCTAAGGCCTTTTATAGTTTACCATACCCTTCCTCTCTCTTCATTCAATCCCCCAGGGACCTCCTGCCCAGAGCCTGCACAAGGCTTCACACATCAACCCTCCCCTTTTTTGCGATGCCTTTGTTTATTTCTTTACCTTCCCCCCCCTTAATAAAGCCCGCTGCTCAGGATGGACGGTTATGGTTGTGAAGCCTTTTGCTTGCACATTTTCCTATGTTATTCATCCATCTCTCTATCTTCCTTTAAATTCCCTCCCACTTAACATATACAACCCACACCCCCCCCCACCAAACCACACCCCACCCAACACAACCAGGACCCCCCCCCCCCCCCCCCCCAATACAACCCACACACCAACACCCCCCCCCCCCCCCCCCCCCCCCCCCCCCCCCCCCCCCCTCCTTTTTTTATTATTTTTTTCTTCCTCTTTCTTTTCTTTCTTATCGTGATGCTTAGACATTGCTATTCTTCCTCCAGGACCTCTGCGCGGGTCAGGTCGTCATCTGAGTCTGACGCCGCCGCTCTCTTCCTTCGTGATTGCCTCTACATCCATGTTATCTCTGAGGTTCCTCACGGATGAACCTCAACCTCCACCACGCCCAGTTCCACAGCACACGGCGGACAACTTCTCTCTTACTAGTTGGCCCGTTTCATTCCTGCTATGGTTTTTTATCTTACATTCCTCTACCAGGCACCGCCCCCCGTTGTCTCTCACCCGTCTCAGGAACAACATCCTCTGCAGGCGGTGTCAATGTCCTTAACACCTCCTGAAGCTCTTCTCTATAGCACTGCACCTCCTCCTGCACTTGCATTTCTGTACTTGTCTTTGTGTAGTAAAGATCCTTTTACATCACAGTTACCTACACATGCCATTCTCTCTTTGGAATCCTCCACCTCTTCACTCCACAAGCGCCCAGGGCCCTTGATTGCGCCCGGGCTCCTCAACAGCTATTACACGTGGGTAACTGGGGGTGCTTCACCTGTTTGCGCTGTGGCGCCCGCCCAGCTTCACGCCACTCTGCCGCCTAAGGTGTATGCCCCACATATTCTGCACGTACGTCTCTGTCCGGCATACGATTACATAACTTGCGTCTCCCTGAAGTTCCTCGCAACACGACGTAGACGGTATGGGATGTCTAGATTCACTTCAGGGAGCAGGTACCCTCTGGGAGGTCCAATGTAGAGCACCTGCAGTCACTTGCCCTTTTGTGCCAGATGTACGGTTCCATATGTCTCAAAAACACTCCTTAGGTCAGCACTCATTCTGCCTCAAATGGGACATTTAGTATTTCTTATAACCACGTAAAGTGGCGAGATACGTAGATCAAACGCAACCTTCACAGCTGGAGTAGCGTCAAGACTCACGTCTTGGAACCCTCGTCACCAAAGACTCATACACGGACGTGGAATTCAGTTTGACGAAGATTTCTTTAAGCCCATTCAGGGCGTACACCTTCACCTCATCGTCCTGGATTCCATAGGGGTCTCCCTAATTATTGTCGGGAGTAGGACTTGCACTGAAGAGGTGAAATCGCCCCACGAAGCAGCTCAATAACAATGGTATTTACGCGCGCTTCCTCCACTCTCAGCGCATGTTGCTACAAGGTAAGCTCGCCTGAACAGCGAGGGGTGCAGCGCACAACCCACTCGACGTGTCAGGCAGCGACTGACTTCTAGTTATAGGTAGGGTAAGTCAATCTCGTTTTTCCCGCTTTTCTCCCTCCCTGAAAAATTGATGTTTGTCTGCCGGCTACTAGTAGGGTAAGTCACGCTCCCGTTTTTTCCCGCCTTTTCTCCCCAATCCTCCCTGCATTGATAGTTGTCTGCCGTCTACTTGTTAAGGTAGGGTCAGTCTAGTCCCGCTATCCCTTACCCTCCCTCTTCTCCCCCCCCCTACCCAAAAGGTGACGTGTGGGGCTCTGGTTAAACAGTAAATTCAATAGACTCACAGCTTCCCAACTCTACTGTTAAGTACATGCCTGCATTGTTTCTAGTGGATTGATTGGGTGAAAGCTTCACTTTTGACCATAATAAACTTTGTCCTTTCAGTCTTGCTCTAGGTTTGACTGTTGTAATAATCACCACGTCTTTTGAATATTGTACACTACCATGAAGAGTGATTATTTAAGCTAGTGGGTAACCTGTCTATCTTTCCAGCTTGGATGTCAGAGAGGGGTTCACCTGGCAATCAACGGAGTAGAACGGAATGGAAAGTAGGACTAAAGTCCAGAGAAAAACTTCGCCAATTTGATCTCATACCTGTGCACCTGTATGAAATTGCAGGACCGTAACTCCACAGCATTGTTGCAGGGGTAAAGGAACCTGCTTTCCTTGTCATCGGGATAGAATACTCACTGGTTATACTGTGAAGAAACTAGCCAGCAGTGGGAATGGTCACCAACACTGCGACCCCCCCCCCTTATCCATCTGCAATGGCTACGGTTTCAACAACAGTGTCACAACACAGACCACCATTTTGTAGTTATTAGTGTTGAGTTCAAATGTTATTCTTATTCAATTTCATTTTTCATTTTTCTTTCAAATAGGATATACTTTCATGTTTTGTGTTTTATGTTTGATTTAATATATAGTGTTTATCTTTGTTGATTTATTATTTCTTTTTCTATTCATTAATTTTCTGTGGAGGAGCCAGCCTGAGTATACTGTCTGAGCTGTTGTTTTACCGGGGTGAGTAGAAGCCTTCACAGTGGCGAACCTTGCCGGATTAACGCTTATAGAATCAAGATTCAACTCCATCTCGAAATTACCAATTGGAAACTTCAACGCCGCATACACAGACGGTTACCACCAGCCTGAGAATATTCTCTATGGATGGACTACAGTACAGTATTTGAAAGATTTGGTGTGTTATAGTCTCAATTTATTGTTAAGTCAAGGTCAGGCAGGATTAATATTTAATTCTGCCACCTTTTTTGGAGCTTGAAAACACTTTGGAAGGATTAGACTCTTAGGGACCCGTGATTTTCCTGTGGGACAATTTTTTTCATTGAGCTCTTCAATTATATCAAGGGAAATGTCATGGACACTCTGTTTGTTGTGAGAAGATTGGATGGTTCAAGGGACCCCATTTTTACTTATGTTGTGCTCAGAGCCGTCATAGAACCCTCGTTTGCGTTAATACATATTGTTTAATTGAACAGGGATCGAAGCTCTGGTTTATTTTATAGTTTTGCCGGAGCAGGAATTGAACCTCCGTTTTCTTTAATACCCGTTTCATTTCCCCTGATGTTTAAGTTATTCTTGCAAGCATGATGAATACCAGTTTTGGATGAATGCTGGAAGTAAGTTAGATAACAGGGAAAAAAATAGAATCTTTCATTAGTGCTAAGATCCAGGAAAGACTTGAAAGAGAGAATTGAGAGAGAAGAAAGACAGAAAGGGAAAGAGAAGAAGAAAAGGAGAGAGAGAGAATTGAGAGAGAGATCCAGAAAACAGTTAGAAAGGGAAAGAGAAAAAAAGGAGGAGGAGAGATCGAAAGAGAAGAGAAAAGGAGAGAGAGAGAGAATCGAAAGAGAAGACAAAAAGGAGCATGATAGACTTGATCGTGAAGAGAGAGCTAGAGTACGTGAGGAACAAGGTAAGATACGTGAGGAACAGGTTAAATTAAGGGAACTTGAGGAAAGAGCAAAGGACAGAGAATATGAGTTAAGAGAGAGAGAAAAGGATCGCGAGCTCGAACAAACTCGCCTTGAATTAGAGAATAAGAAGTTAACTTTCTCACAACAGCAATTAGATGAAGGAGTAATGGAACAACGTGCAGCTAGTGCACATATTCCAACACCTAATTTACCTCCCTTCACAGAGGGGGAAGACATAACTTCATACATTATCAGGTTTGAAAATACCGCTACCCTCTGTGAATGGCCTGCTGACACCTGGGCTACCAGGTTAGGAATGTTATTTTCTGGTACAGCCTTAAATATCTATGCAACTTTGTCGCAGGATATCATATGTAATTATAACCTACTGAAGAAGGCAATCCTTAAAGCATATCAAAAAACCACAAATTCTTACAGGAAAGATTTCAGGTATGCCACCTTACAGCCTGGCCAGAACTTTCAACAGTTACAGGTAACACTCTTTCGTTTGTTCGACTTTTGGATAGAGAGTTCAGGAATTGATCATAGTTATGAATCTCTTCGAGACTTCATGGTTGCTGACCAGTTC
This sequence comes from Cherax quadricarinatus, assembly GCF_026875155.1. Lineage (NCBI taxonomy): Eukaryota > Metazoa > Arthropoda > Malacostraca > Decapoda > Parastacidae > Cherax > Cherax quadricarinatus. The sequence continues at coordinate 5,704,069 of NC_069492.1, read as the reverse complement.
CTGACGGCTCTTCCCCACCAGATACGAACATTCATCAGAGAACGTAACCTGATTAAAGCTGAGGAAGTTGCTGAGGCTGCTGACCTGTATGCTGAGGCACACAATTCCTATAAAGACCTAAAGGGATCGAACCCTAAGGGAAAGGGTTCATCAGACCTTAAGAAATCAAAGCCTCTAGTGGAAAGTAAAATGACTTCTTTTATTCCTGTTTGTCATTTGTGTGGTGTTAAGGGACATAAACGTCCAGATTGTCCTTCTAAGAAAGTCCAAAAAGTTGGAAGATGTTTTAAAGACTGTATTGACCAAGCACCCTTCTGTTTCGGAACAGTTAATGGATTTAATGTATCTATCATTTTACGAGACACTGAATGCACATGTATAGTCATTTCTGATAAGCTGTTCCCTTATCTTAAAGAAACTCATTCCTCTGCTATACTTTCAGACTACTTGGGCCGTACAGACACTTTTCCTACCATCCGTTGTTACATTAGGTCTAAATGGTTCACAGGTTGGTCTGAAGCCGTACTAGCTCCCATCACTTCTTGCTCTGTACTAATAGGTAATGTAAAAGGTGCCATTCTTCCTTCTGAGGTTGACCTTTCATCACCAAAGATGGATATAAGTGTTTCAGATCCTCTTCCTGTAGAGTCAGAGAAGCCCCTCGAAAGTTCAGATGAGACAATGTCTCGTGAGATTCATGTGGGATTAAAAACCAGTGATGCTACTCTCGAAAGCGAGGTAGTAGGATCACTGGTTCACTTGTTAGATGAAAGTGAAGATATCACCTCTGATACCATAAATGTCTTGACTAGGGCTCAGACCAAAGCCCAGGCTTCTCCTACTGTCCATCCTTTGATTTTCCCTGACTTTAAGCCTTTAGATATATCGAAGAACTCCTTTGTCAATTTACAACGTAATTGCCCTTCTCTTCAGAATTGCCATAATGCCGCTAAACAAAATCAAGTTATCCAAAGGAAAAACTTTTCATATAAATTTGAATATATAAAAGGTATCTTGTACAAGTCAGTATTCAAATTAAATTCAGATGAGATAGACTATTCCATCTTAGTTGTTCGAAGTCAATGCAGATAGACTGTTCTTAAAATGGCTCATGACCTGCCAGTGGCCGGACATTTCTCGCATCGTAAAACCTTAAATAAAATTAGGGAAACCTATTGTTGGCCTAAAAATGTCCTCAGATGTCACTACCTATTGTAGATCATGTAAAGTTTGCCAACTGTCATCCTCCCGAGGTACCAGGCGAGTACCTATGGTCAAAATGCCTATCTTTACGGTACCGTTTGAAAGAGTAGCTATTGACATCGTTGGTCTTTATCTCCACTTTCATCTGTGGGGACATAGATATATATTAACATTGGTTGATTATGCTTCGAGTTTCCCTGAAGCCATACCCTTAAAGACCATAACTACTACAGAGGTGGCTGAAGCCCTTTTGTCCATCTTCTCCGAGTGGGTATCCCTAGAGAAATTTTGTCTGACCGTGGGACACAATTCACATCTGACTTAATGCAACATCTATACCAACTTCTGGGAGTGAAGCCTCTCTTCACCACACCCTATCATCCCAGCTGTAATGGGAGGATTGAGCGCCAGCATTCGATTCTCAAGTCCATTTTAAGGAAACTTTGCTCCCTTAAACCTAAGGAGTGGCATCGTTACCTACCCTGTGCTTTGTTTGCCATGAGGGAAGTTCCCAGTGACTCTTTGGGGTTTTCACCTTTTGAACTTCTCTATGGTAGACAGGCCAGAGGTCCACTGTCCATCCTTCATGACTTATGGACTAATGAGGATGTAAATGCTGAGGTTCAGTCTTCTTACCAGTTTCTCCTTGACCTTAGATCCAAACTTGAGGAGACCTCTGACATAGTTTCGAAAAACCTAAGATTGTCAATGGACCAGTACAAAACCTATTTTGACTCCAAAAGTCAGAGGAGAAGTTTTAACGTAGGGGATGAAGTTCTTGTACTTTTGCTTATCAAGTCAAATAAATTAGTAGTAGCATGGAAAGGTCCATATAAAGTTTTAAAAATTTGTGGGAAAGTTGACTACCTCATAGAAGTCAAGGGGAAACCTAAGCTTTATCATATCAACATCCTTAAGAAATATTACCGAAGAAATTCGGTTAACTGCCTTAACAACTTTGACTTAGTTTTTCCACACGAACTTGATAAGACAACTGAAGAATGTAAAGTGTGCGTAATTGACACCTCTAACTTAGACTATGATGAAGAACTACATGACTTGGTGACTCTTGACCACTCGGATGCAACCAACATTAATATTAATGAATCTTTGGATGACCATAAGAGACATGAACTACTTCAATGTGGGAGTAACTTTTCAGACGTCTTTACTGATATTCCAGGTGTTACCTCCACGGTAGTCCATAAGATTGACTTAGTGACGGACAATCCTATCAAACGGAAATTATACCCAGTTCCAGTTCACCTTAGGGATGCATTTGACCGAGAGGTAGACAAATTATTAAAACTAAAGATCATTGAACCTTCAGTATCTTCATATTGTTCACCAGTAGTCATGGTTAAGAAGGAGGATAATTCATATAGACTTGCTATTGACTTCAGAGGCCTTAATGCTATAACTCGGTGGGATGCTGAGCCTATGCCCTTAATAGATAGCGATCTACACAAATTTTATGACGCTTCCTTCTTTTCAGAGATTGATATTGTGCAGGCATATCATCAAGTAATGTTAGATCCTTCTTCTAAGCAGTACACCGCTTTTCCTACACACCAAGGACTGATGCAGTATAGAACTATGCCCTTCGGTTTGGTAACTGCCTGTGCTACCTACGTGAGACTGATGAGAAAGGTCTTGGGTAATATGCCAAATGTTTCAGTTTATTTTGATAACATTTACGTAATGACATCTACGTGGGGCGAACATATCCAAACATTAACATCAGTTTTGCGTAGGTTACGCTCACATGGCCTCACTGCCAAGCCGAAGAAATGCTTCCTTGGGTATAACAAGATTAGATATCTTGGACTGATACTTTCTAATAACACTCTGCAGCCTCTCCCCAGTAAGATCAAAGCTTTATTAGAATTTAAATTCCCCAAAAACCAAGAAACTCATGGTAGCTTTCTTGGTTCTGTAAATTTTTATGCACGCTTTATCCGAATCTTGCTGATCTTACAGGCATCTTATCGACTTCCTTAAAAAGTCTGTGAAGGAACCTCTTGAACTTTCCGACGTAGCTCGGGAAAAGTTTAATGAGATTAAAAGTATCTTTGCGAAAGACCCTATACTTAAGATTCCAGATATTAATAAAACATTTTGTCTGAGAACTGATGCCTCCAATACTGGCTTAGGTGCTGTGTTACTACAATACCATGATGGTACTCCCTCCCCTGTATGCTTCCTAAGCCGGAAACTCCTTCCCGCAGAAACAAGATACTCCACAATAGAAAAGGAATGTTTAGCCCTTGTGTGGGGTATCTCCAAACTTAAATTTTATTTGCTGGGAAAAGAATTCATTTTAGAAACGGACCACAAACCTTTGATATACCTAGAAACTTTTAAGGGAACCAACAGTCGCCTCTTGAGGTGGACATTGGCACTCCAGGCTTTTAAGTTCCATATTGTGTATATCAATGGTTCATCCAATTATTTCTCTGACTTTTTTTTTTTTTTTTTTTTATATTTTATTTTAAACATGACATTACAAAATATAATATGTAAAACTCATTTAAGTCTATAAATTAACACAATCCTCCCTACAGCTAATGTTACACACCACACTTACAACTCCGTGTGGGTACACCCCCCCTCCCTGCTCCCTCATCCTATCACTTAACCCAAACCTGTTGGAGCTACTCAACAGAATTACATGATATGAACAACACTTTTATATACACATCCCTCGAAATGGTACTTAATGATCGACTACAGACCATACAATGCATTGCACTGAACATATTATACAGACATATTACCCCCCCCCCCTAGTGGTTATCCAACCACCCCACTATTTACAACCTAACATACTATAAACAATGAATGTTGCCTAATCTAAAGTCACACAGCAATGACCCAACATTAATTTATGTAATTGTCCTAATGGTTCAGTTACATAACAATATGTATTACACAACAATGGTGATATAGAAAAGTCACAAGGACATACAAAATTACTACAAAACCATAAGAATAAACTTAGTCTCAAAATCCAACACATGTAAGCCTTTACACATTTAAACATGCAATTCCAGTGTTAAAACAATCACACAGCTTCAACTATGACATTCAAGCTCTATACAGCTTATATGGACATTACATAGTGCTATTGACAACAGTACAATACAACATAAAATATAACCATGACACAAGTAACACAAAGACTGTGCCTAGCACGCACCTAACCACAAAAACCACTGTTGCCCAACTTTATTTACACTATCTGACGTGCATTAACCTCTTTACTCTCAAAACAAACTGAAAATTGCAGAACACCAGTGACGAACAATAATGCACAGACATTAATACAAACGTATCACATCATATCTCTGGACACCGTGCATGATCACAGCATCAACACTATGCAGTGCAAGGCACCTAGAAAACAAGTTGGAGCAAACACATGCAATTATTATAGCAAATCTCCAAATTACAATGTCATTACCGTAAATCAATATTACCACACACAATATGTATAATAAGTATAAAGTCCTGTCACACAAAAACTGGCCAGCTCCACAGGTGCTAGCACCCGTGGTCCACATATTATTCACTCATGCATCACTCATCCAACACTCTCGCAAAACTTTTGTTATCCATTACCAGGGAGGCAACTTTCTCTGACTGGTTAAGTCGTGACAGTCAGTAGAAGATTTGTTGCCTTACACGACTTCCACATGTTAGAACTTTTTCCTCGCCTATTCTTCTTATACTCCTTGACTATAAGTCTTGGCATGGGGGAGTGTGAGGGAAAAGTTCAATAGATAGGTGTAGAGGGAATATATATAGTATCAGTAGTTTCACTGCCGGCTTCTAGTTAAGGTAGGGTAAGTCAATCTCCCGTTTTTCCCGCCTTTTCTCCCCCTCCCTGAAATTGATAGTTTGTCTGCCGGCTACTAGTAGGGTAAGTCACGCTCCCGTTTTTCCCGCCTTTTCTCCCCCTCCCTGCAATTGATAGTTTGTCTGCCGGCTACTTGTTTAAGGTAGGGTCAGTCTAGCTCCCGCTATCCCGTCCCCTCCCTCTTCTCCCCCCCCCCGAAAGGTGACGTGTGGGGCTCTGGTTAAACAGTAAATCACTAGACTCACAGCTCCCAACTCTACTGTAAGTACATGCCTGCCTTGTATTCTAGTGGATTTATTGGTTGAAAGCTTCACTTTTGACCAATAATAAACTTAGTCCTTTCAGTCTTGCTCTAGGTTGACTGTTGTAATAATCACCACGTCTTTTGAATATTGTACACTACCATGAAGAGTGATTATTTAAGCAGTGGGTAACCTGTCTATCTTTCCAGCTTGGATGTCAGAGAGGGTCACCTGGCAATCAACGAGTAGAACGGATGGAGTAGGACTAACGTCCAGAGACTTCGCCAATTTGATCTCACTACCTGTGCACCTGTATGAAATTGCAGGACGTAACTCCACAGCATTGCAGCGGTAAAGAACCTGCTTTCCTGTCTTCGGGATAGAATACTCATTGGTATACTGTGAAGAACTAGCCAGTGGATGGTCACCAACACCTGCGACCCCCCCCCTTATCATCAGCAACGGCTACGGTTTCAACAACAGTGTCACCAACACCAGACACCATTGTAGATATTAGTGTTGAGTTCAAATGTTATTTTATTCATTTCATTTTTCATTTTTCTTTCAAATAGGATATACCTTTCATGTTTTGTTGTTTTATGTTTGATTTAATAAATAGTGTTTATCTTTGTGAATTATTATTTCTTTTTCTATTCATTAATTTTCCTGAGGAGGAGCCAGCCTGAGTAATACTGTCTGAAGTTGTTACAGGGCTGAGTAAGCCTTCACAATGATTCTAATATGTCTCTCATCCTTTCCATGTCTAGTCTGAAATCACTGCTATGGACTTCCTTCCAGTTTTCAGTTACACTTACGTTCATAGATGGCTATAAATTCTTTGAAGGCGAGGGATATGCAGCTATTTTTCAAGATAGTGTGATAGAGAGAAGCTTGCTTAATTGGATTTGTATTTTCACATCAGAGTAATATGCAACTAAATTTCTGTGTTCTTTCACGCTAATTATCTAACTACATCTTATTTTGTTGCAGTGTTTGACTTTCCGGCTGTTCAATAATTGACCCCTCGCATCCCATCGTCATTCGTATTCAACAGTGGCTGTGTCACCTCTTCAGCAATGATAATGATATCCTTCTCCGTTGGGATCCTGGTTATTCTGCCGGCCATTGCATTGATCTTGTAAACTCCTCTGCACGTTCCACTGCACAAAATCATTTCTC
>NC_069492.1:5661648-5697086 GCF_026875155.1 Cherax quadricarinatus | reverse complement strand
CCGGGGGAGACAACGATTTTTATGGACGTAAGAGGTATCCAGGGGCCCCTGTGACGAGGGGGGTCCACGGGACGGTCCTGGGCCCCCCCTTTTGTTTTTTGGGGTGTTTTGTGAAATGAATAAAGGAAAGGGGTTTAGACTCAAAAGTGCCCCTTTGCAGATGAAGTGAAGTTAATGAAGAGAATAAAAATAGATGAGGATCAGGCGGGGCCTTCAGAGAGCCCCTGGATAGCTGGAACGTGGACTAGCAACTGGCTTCTCGAATTCACCCCCCAATGCAAAGTCATAAAGATGGGGAAAAAGGGAAAAAGAAGACCGAAAACAGAGTATAGAGTAGGGGGCCAACGACTGAAAACCCGCTAAAGGGGAAAAGATCTTGGCGTGATTTTTTTTTAACCCCGAACACGTCTCCGGAACACGCTTTAAACCAGGTAATTTGCTGCAGCATAGGGGCCTGGAAACCTGAGATTAGCATTTCGAAACCAAAGTAAAGGAATTTTTCAAACATGTACCCTTTTCTTCAGGCCCATACTGGGTATGCAGCACCGTTTGGAAACGCACCGGGATCAGGCACGTTAAGAATTAGAAAAAATGAAAAAGGGTTTGGGAAAAGGGTTAGTTCCAGAGAAGGGGAATACCCTATAAGAAATTTGAGGGAAATTGGCCTGGGGGCCCTGGAGGACGGGAAGGTGGGGACATGATAACGACTCAAAATACTGAGTGGAATGGGCGGGTGGACAGAGACAAGATGTTCCAGAGAGGGGAAAACAGAAACATGGGTATCTTGGAAGTTGAAGATCAGATGGTCACAGGGATGTTGAAAGCATTTCTTCGTCATAGAGTGAGGTCAGGAAGTGGAACAGTTTTGGCGGAGCGATGTAGTGGAGGCAGGAAAACCATTTATAGCTTTAAAGACGAATATTTGATAAAGCTCATGGAGCAGGGAAGAAGAGGACCTAGTAGTGTTCAGTGAAGAGGGGGGGCCAGGAAACTGAGTCTCGTCCCCTGCAACTACAATTAGGTGGAGTACACACACAGAGGCAGGCATTAAAATTATTACACCAGTGTCCACTGACATGTTTTAGCACGTAAAATCATGGAGAATATTATGAGGAGAAGAGTGGTGGTGCACTGGATGGGAAATCCTGTGTTACAAACCTAAATGAGTTCTATGATAAGGCAATAGAAGTTAGAAAAAGGGAAAATTGGCCACTTCAAGAAAATCATTTAAAATTAAGTCCTTTCTAAAAAAATTTCTTATACGTTTAAAAAATATTTTTTTAATTTATGGTAATGTGAAAATTGACAATTTTGTACCAAAAGAACCTTAGGAAAAAATCACCTTTTCCCTTATTATAAAAAGCTCAATTTAATCTAGCCATTCCAACTAAATATAATTTAGATAAGTTTACAATAATTTAATAGTAAACAAATACAACGAATTTTTTTTTTCGTTAAGCTGAGAATGATTTTTTGCGAAATTATTGCATTTCACAAAGTTTTCTTGACTTGTTCTGCAAAAGAAAGCGTTGCTAAAATCACAAGTTTTACCTATTCGGCACACATGTATATATATATAATATTATATATATATAAATAATTATATATATATATATATATTATATATATTATATATTATAATATAATAATATATATAAAAATATAATTATATATGCAAAACAACCACTCTAAGAATAGAGAATTCAAGCTTTCGTGACTACTCACATAGTTTTCCCTTTATAATGTGAGGTACGAAAACGCTTGGAATTTCTCTATCTTTCAGAGTGGTTGTTTTGTTTTTTGAAACACCTTTTTACTGTGATCTTATTGTAATATATATATAATAATATATATATTATTAATATATAATATATTATATATATATTATATAAAATATATATTATTTATATAAGCTAGGTTTTGGTTGGTAGACAGCAACCACCCGGGAGGTACTACCGTTTTCAAGTGAATGTAAAAGGAAACCGTATTTTTTAACACGATGGTAGGTTTTGCTGCTGTTTATTGTGTTCACAAACATCGGAAAAACAGGTAATCTTGAACTTTACTTACATTACGTCAACAAAAATTCTTGTTCACGCTATATATATTTAACCCCCATCTCGGTTTTCTTCTTTTTTCTTAATAGTTCCTGTTTTTTTTTCCACTTATCTCCAGGGAAAAGGGGGCAAAAAATTTTTCCTCCTTAACCCTGCTGTATAATAGGTGATTAAAATCCGGGGAAAAGAAGCCAGTCCCCCCCCCGAATAAATTACTAAATTTAAAAGAAAAATTTTCGTTTTTTCTTGCAAGTGCGAATAACATGATGCTTTTGTCATAACTGGCGTTTTTAAAACAAAAAAAACCGGAACATGCCTATGAATGTTAACTGGGGGTTTTTAAATTTGTTTAAAGTCACAGAATATCGGACTAAACAAACCGTGAAATATTTTTGCGTTAGGCTCAGAATTTTTTTTGGCGAAATTATTGAAAAAAACAAATTTTCACTTTTTTTTGGGCAAATGGCGTTTTTTTTTTTAAGCAAGATCGCAAGTTTGCCTATTCGCCACGACAATATATATATATATTATATATATATTTATATATTTTTATATATTATATATAATATATATGTCGTGCCGAAACGTAAAATGGCAATTGCAAAAACTCTTTAAAATTTAAATTTCCTTCGAAATTTTTTCCTTATACGTTAAGGATATATTTTTTCATTAATGTTGATTAAAAATTTATAATTTTCACCAAAAAAATCTTAGAAAACTTACCTAACCTTATTAAACAAAAAATTTATTTTAACTTTAAACCCCAAATAAAAAATTTTTTGATTTTTTAAATAATTTTACTAAACAAACACAGTGAAATTATTTTTTCGTCACGTTCAGAATGATTTTGGCGAAATTATTGGGTACACAAATTTTCACTTGTCCTATATGGGAAGATGAGCGTTGCTATTTAAGCCAAGATCGCAAGTTCTGCCTATTCGGCACTACATATATATGTATGCATATATATATATATATATATATATATATTATATATATATATATATATATTATATATATATATATATATATAATATATATATATATATATATATGCAAAGCAACCACTCTGAAAGAATAGAGAAATTCCAAGCGCTTTCGTGACTACTCACATTATCAAGGAACTATGAAAGTAAAGCATCCAAGGAAGGTATATAAGGGGTTGGCCACACCTCACTATCAGATCCCACAACGGTTAAACACCTGACGCGCGCCGGCCCAACTGGACAGGTCCTTTGCACAACTCACCACAAAACTATTCTACCCAAGAAAATTTAAAAAATTATTATTTGTCCAGTGTATTATTAAATTCTTCCCAAATTCTATTAATTATAAATCGATCTAATTTACATAAACCAAAGGAAATATTCATATTATTGTCAAAACTGCTTTTTATGAAACAAGATTCAATTATATTCCTGTCGACCATGGACTTGCTTGATACTACTTTCTCAACTTTTTGAAAATCAATTGGATGGTTAAAATCTCTTACATGAATAAATAGAGCATTGGAATCTTGTCCAGTTCTAATGCTATATTTATGTGTATATATATATATATATTATATATATATATATATATATATATATATTATATATATATATATATATATATATATATATATATATATAATATATATATATAAATAAATATATATATATATATATATAATATATATATTAATATATATTATATATATATATATATATATATATAATATATATATATATGTATATATACCACGAAAATGAGTTCTAACCTCATTAATAAATGAATGGGGCGCCACAATTTATTAATTAGAAGATGGTTTTATTTGGTGACAAAAGCACATCTTTCCTTATTAAATAAAAGCCTCACACGCTTGTTGCAGTTCGCACGAGACCTTCAAATAAAGATATAGTTGCTGTGCTTTATTGGTTATATATTCTCACAGCTCCACGATTCCTAACATAAACTTCTGGTGCAGTACGACCATCGGCTAGTTTTTCTTTTCCATAGAAAATTACTGCCAAACTATCTCCTTGAATTCCACATTCCTTTACCAAAAATATTTAACAGCCTTTTTCCAATATCTATATTCTATTCAGAGGTTCCAATAAGATCTGTATGTACTTCAGTTGTAAAATTAACAGAATCATGTTTTTTAATCAGTTCTGGTTGCTTGTTTAAAATTTTGCCATCTTCTGCAGAACTACATGATTGATCAAAATAAAAATATACCATGTTAACTTTTTCCAACTAAAGTTTGGGACTCTCTAGTAGTCTTAATATCAAACCTCAACTTATTTCCTAGACATGCTGTTAACATTATAAGAGTACATACTACACACAGTTAATATCGCTTTTTCACGAACATCCCTTATAATGTGATACTAGACAAATAACAAAAAAAATGGCACAATACTGTGACTGGAACGAAACACAAATAACCCACAGAAGAGAGAGGAGCTTACGATGACGTTTCGGTCCGACTTTGTAAATAGTCCAAGTCGGACCGAAACGTATTCGTAAGTTCATCTCTTCTATGTGGACGTAATTTGTGTATGATACTAGACATATAATAGTACCAATCCAACACTGGCTGGTGATGACCCCTTCCCCATTCTTTTTAAAGGTCAATAGATCTGAGACAAGATGAAGACGTAAAGCTAATGATGGTATCTGAAACGACAACTGTCAGCGTGCTTCTGCTGACAGGTAAAATACAAATAGTAAATTCAAAAGTGAAATTTTTTAGATATTAACTTTACGCAGAATATCATAACATGGTATGTTTATGTGATTTTGGAGCTGTCATGATGTTGTGTAGCGATTGTAAAAAGCAAAAACCTGTTGCCTGTTTGGGAAGTAGAGTTATTAATATGATTACCTTGTAAAAAAAATACATTAACAAGAACTGGTACTAATGATTAGAGCTAAACTGAGGCTCATATTACTGATAAGGTTTCGACAGCTACAGGAAGTTGTTAAAAAATTCTTGACAGATTGTTCCTTCATGATCACGAAAAGTTTGTGCTGGTGTTTCCGACAAGATTAATAACTTGTCTACACATTTTTCTCACATATGGGGTTATGATTATTCACTGTCATCATTAACATTACATACACCAGATTTGCAGAAGATGACTGTGGGAACGTTGGTCTTGCTTGACGTACATCAAACGTATGCCACTATCCTAAGCAATACGCAGATGGATTAGTTGTGGTGCAGTACTGTGTAGAGGTGTGTCACGATGTTGCTGTGTTATTGTAGTTTGAAGTATGTGATGTTTATTATAATTGAGCTTATCTAATTCATTATGCTGATAGTTGTTTTTGAGGTTGTTGCCGGCGAGTTTTGTTGTGATAATGTGACTGTTTGTGTCACCAGGAATATGTTAAAACATGGCATGGTAAAAAATTATATTATAGATTAATTTCCGTTTATCTATTGCTAATTTTATACGATATGTAGATATTTCGTAGTTTTTCGTCATCTGTGAGTGCATTAAATATAATTATACCTACTATACTCGTAGAAAAGTTTCGCAGTATGCGTCTGATACGAAATAAAATCTGTGTTCTATTTTTGAGGAAAATAAAGTTGATTTCGGGGTCTATCTGGTGGTTGCAAACTCTTTGAACCTTGAGTGGATTCTTAATGGGATAAGAAGTGAAGTGAGAATGTATCTTGAAGACGTTGAGACCTAAGATCGCTGTATGGATGATGGCTGTTACCAGCATTTATCATAAGTTTATTGGCACGATTGAGGATTTAGATTTTAAGAATATTAGAGATGTCATCACTTGCTAAATCGGGAATTGACTAAGAAAAGATGAATTTGTAATGTTAGAGCGCTTCCATATTGAATGATTCTAAATATTGTATAGTGATTCATACGCAGACAGTTTTAAACAATGGGTTAACTAAGGAATTTGTTAGGGATGTAGCTAGAATTGCAGCTTGTGTTATGTAGATACATTGTTCTTCAAGGAAGCAAGGGCTGGAGATGCTAAGATCCCTCAAGAAGAAACCAAAAATTACACAGAGGTGCAGGTGTCTTGGTACGAAGAAAAGTGAATAAGATCGACTTTATTGGTAAGTTTTCTATACACTTTGAAGAAAGGTTTGTCACTGTCGGGAGCCCTGCACTGGAGGACGTCGAGGAAAGGAAGTTTGCCAAATTTTTCGAGTTGAAGTGTAAACTTTATTGATGGCTCGACGTCCTCCTGTGCAGGTCTCCCGACAATAACAAACTTCTCTTCAAAGTGTATAGAAAACCTTCCAACCGGGACGATATTATACACTTCAATTCGTGCCAATACACCAGCACTAAAAGAGATGTGCTTATTGACTTCTTCTTGAGAGTTCTTCGCATCTCCAGTTTTGCTTCCTTGAAGAAGAACGTATTTATATAACAAAAGCCATCACATGTCTTCAGTTTCTTTCTTTATTCATCCGGAATTGCAAATTCAAGGCACAAGCTATCCTCAACAAATTCCCCATGGATAAGTCAATTAAGCAGTTCATAGTGTTCCCATGTGACGATGTTGCCATGAATACCCACGACCTACTTCCTAAGAGCAATATAAATGTTTCCAGCACACGTCATCTATCAGAAACTTCACTAGGAGACGTAGCCCCACACCTCTAACTTCCACAGCGGGCGTCTACACCATCCCCTGTGGATACGGTCTCAAGAAATTTATATAAAAAACAGGGAGAAATATTTTGTTCCGCCTCAACGAATATCGAGACGCCAGCAACAGAGACTACTACGCGTGTGTAATCCACAGGGACTCTACGAGACATTTGATAAACTGGGATAAAGCACAGCTCATCCTCACCGAAGAAGAAATTAGACGCAGACGATGTCTGGAAGCCTCGCTAATTGCCGTCACAGACACCATAGAACATAATACTGGAAACTACAAAAAAAAAAAAATCTGAAACATTGGCATACATGGTACTCAGCGAGGCAAAACACCAGATGCCTAACGACACAGGAGTCACGTAATCAAACTGTCGACCTGTCCTCATCCCTATATGACAATTTTTTTCAGGTCACCATGCGTTACCCACACCTCACTCTCTCCCTATACATACTGTCTTTTTAACCTCTGGTTCTTAGAAGTGATCATTGTCCCAAGACCGAAACGATTTCTAATAAGTACTTTCCTAGAGTTTGCTTATGTGACTTTCTGAACCAGTGTGAAACTAGCATTGCTCAAATAGGATAGGTTAAATCAAAGCTTAATAGCTACTAAAATTTTATGTACTACCTTGCGCTAGGAGTTATTGCACACTCTTTATAATACATGTGTATTGATGAAGTAGCGTGTGTGCATGTGTGCGTGCATGTGTGTGTGCATGTGCGTGTGTGTGTGTGTGTGTGTGTGTGTGTGTGTGTGTGTGTGTGTGTGTGTGTGTGTGTGTGTACTCACCTAGTTGTACTCACCTAGTTGAGGTTGCAGGGGTCGAGTCCGAGCTCCTGGCCCCGCCTCTTCACTGATCGCTACTAGGTCACTCTCTCTGAACCGTGAGCTTTATCATACCTCTGCTTAAAGCTATGTATGGATCCTGCCTCCACTACATCACTTCCCAAACTATTCCACTTACTGACTACTCTGTGGCTGAAGAAATACTTCCTAACATCCCTGTGATTCGTCTGTGTCCTCAACTTCCAACTGTGTCCCCTTGTTACTGTGTCCAATCTCAGGAACATCCTGTCTTTGTCCACCTTGTCAATTCCTCTTAGTATTTTGTATGTCGTTATCATGTCCCCCCTATTTCTCCCGTCCTCCAGTGTCGTCAGGTTGAATTTCCTTAACCTCTCCTCGTAGGACATACCTGTTAGCTCTGGGACTAGTCTTGTTGCAAACCTTTGCACTTTCTCTAGTTTCTTTGCGTGCTTGGCTAGGTGTGGGTTCCAAACTGGTGCCGCATTCTCCAATATGGGCCTAACGTACACGGTGTGCAGGGTCCTGAACAATTCCTTATTAAGATGTCGGAATGCTGTTCTGAGGTTTGCCAGGCGCCCATATGCTGCAACAGTTATTTGGTTGATGTGCGCTTCAGGAGATGTGCCTGGTGTTATACTCACCCCAAGATCTTTTTCCTTGAGAGAGGTTTGTAGTCTCTGGCCCCCTAGACTGTACTCCGTCTGCGGTCTTCTTTGCCCTTCCCCAATCTTCATGACTTTGCACGTGGTGGGATTGAACTCCAGGAGCCAATTGTTGGACCAGGTCTGCAGCCTGTCCAGATTCCTTTGTAGTTCTGCCTGGTCTTCGATCGAGTGAATTCTTCTCATCAACTTCACGTCATCTGCAAACAGGGACACCTCAGAGTCTATTCCTTCCGTCATGTCGTTCACAAATACCAGAAACAGCACTGGTCCTAGGACTGACCCTTGTGGGACCCCGCTGGTCACAGGTGCCCACTCTGACACCTCGCCCCGTACCATGACTCGCTGCTATCTTCCTGACAAGTATTCCCTGATCCATTGTAGTGCCTTCCCTGTTATCCCTGCTTGGTCTTCCAGTTTTTGCACTAATCTCTTGTGTGGAACTGTGTCAAACGCCTTCTTGTAGTCCAAGAATATGCAATCCACTCACCCCTCTCTCTCTTGTCTTACTGCTGTCACCATGTCATAGAACTCCAGTAGGTTTGTGACACAGGATTTCCCGTCCCTGAAAGCATGTTGGCTGCTGTTGATGAGATCATTCCTTTCTAGGTGTTCCACCACTCTTCTCCTGAAAATCTTCTCCATGATTTTGCATACTATACATGTCAGTGACACTGGTCTGTAGTTTAGTGCTTCATGTCTGTCTCCGTTTTTAAAGATTGGGACTACATTTGCTGTCTTCCATGCTTCAGGCAATCTTCCTGTTTCGATAGATGTATTGAATATTGTTGTTAGGGATACACATGGCACCTCTGCTCCCCCTCTCAGGACCCATGGGGAGATGTTATCTGGCCCCATTGCCTTTGAGGTATCTAGCTCACTCAGAAGCCTCTTCACTTCTTCCTCGGTTGTGTGTACTGTGTCCAGCACTTGGTGGTGTGCCCCACCTCTCCGACTTTCTGGAGCCCCTTCTGTCTCCTCTGTGAACACTTCTTTGAATCTCTTGTTGAGTTCCTCACATACTTCACGGTCATTTCTTGTTGCCTCTCCTCCTTCCTTCCTTAGCCTGATTACCTAGTCCTTGACTGTTGTTTTCCTCCTGATGTGGCTGTATAACAGTTTCGGCTCAGATTTGGCTTTCGCTGCTATGTCGTTTTCATATTGTTTTTGGGCCTCCCTTCTTATCTGTGCATATTCGTTTCTGGCTCTACGACTGCTCTCCTTATTCTCCTGGATCCTTTGCCTTCTATATTTCTTCCATTCCCTAGCACACTTGGTTTTTGCCTCCCTGCACCTTTGGGTGAACCATGGGCTCATCCTGGCATTTTCATTATTCCTGTTACCCTTGGGCACAAACCTCTCCTCAGCCTCCTTGCATATTGTTGCTACATATTCCATCATCTCATTAACTGGCTTCTCTGCCAGTTCTCTGTCCCACTGAGCCCCATTCAGGAAGTTCCTCATTCCCGTGTAGTCCCCTTTCTTGTAGTTTGGCCTTCATTCGTCCTGGCCTTCCTGCTTCTCCCTCCACTTGTAGCTCTACTGTGTATTCTAAGCTTAAAACCACATGATCGCTGACCCCAAGGGGTCTTTCATATGTGATGTCACCGATATCTGCACTACTCAAGGTGAATACTAAGTCCAGTCTTGCTGGTTCATCCTCTCCTTTCTCTCTTGTAGTGTCCCTTACGTGTTGGTGCATGAAGTTTACCAGTACTACCTCCATCATCTTAGCCCTTCATGTATCTTGGCCCCCATGTGGCTCCAAGTTCTCCCAATCGATCTCCTTGTGGTTAAAGTCACCCATGATCAGGAGCTTTGCCCTGCATGCATGAGCTCTTCTGGCCACTGCAGCCAGTGTGTCACCCATTGCTCTATTGCTGTCGTCGTAATCTTGCCTTGGCCTCCTGCTGTTCTGTGGTGGGTTATACATCACTGCTATTACCACCTTGGGACCTCCAAAGTGAAGCGTTCCCGCTATGTAATCACTTTCTTCTCCGCTGTCTCCTCTCTCCAGTTCATCAAAATTCCATCGGTTTTTGATCAGCAATGCCACTCCTCCACCTTCCTTGTTCCCTCTGTCTTTCCTCAGGATTTGGTATCCCGTTGGAAAGATGGCATCTGTTATCATACCTGTAAGCTTCGTTTCTGTGAGAGCTATGATGTCCAGTGATGCCTCTTTGACTCTTTCGTGCCACTCCTCCCACTTATTTGTTATTCCATCAGCGTTTGTGTACCATACCTTCAGTTTCCTTTCCAACACTGTGGTTTGGGGGCCTGTGAGGGTGGGAGACCTGGTAGAATACTGTGAGATTCTATAGCTCGGTGTTGAGTGGAAGCTGTGGGTATGGATTGTAGTGTGTGTTGGGATGGTGTGATAGGTTGTGGGGTTCTGAGGATAGTTGTGTGTCTGCTTGCCCTTGCTGCTCTGGTCTGCTCTGACTGACCTCTGCTAGTTCCATCCTTGTCTCCTTTCCTAGCTCCTTTCGCTTTTTTGTCCTCTCCCTCAGCTGCTGTCATTCTGTGTTCTGTCTCTGTCTAGGAACACTCTCTTGTACTCTTCCGAGTATTTCAACCATGGTTTCTCTTGGAGGATCCTGTTCCACACTGTTTCCGTTCTGAGAATCAGCTTGATCGGTCGGTTTCTACCCTTCGAGTACCACCCTATTCTCTGAAAATTTACAGTCTCGTCCATCTCTTCTTCACCTATTTCCGTGGTGATTTTCTCATTCTCCCTTCTTTCTTCCTGCCGCCTTTCAGTGTGTGTCCGTTCCTCTCTCTCCTGAAGCCCATGGATAAACACTGATTTTGCCCTTTCCTCCTCCCATTGGCTCACCCTCTGTGACTCTGAATCCTACCTGTATGTGGTCATTTTCTCCCTTGAATTTTCCAGTGGCTCTTGATAGCATGGTTGTGCCTCAGCATTCGACCTATCACCCTCTCCATCTGCACCCAGCTGTTCTTCCCTTTCCCTCCTTGGCCCTTCTTGACAGGCTGATATGACCTTAGCATAATTCATATCTCCTTCTTTCCTGTTCGGCCTCTCAGCTTCATATGCTGTGTCTTCTCTGGTCACTGCCCCTGTAACTCACTTCAGCCTATTTGTCTCAACTTCTAGGACCCTTATCCTGGCTACTGCGGTTTCGACTTGTGCCTCCCAATTCTTTGTCTCCTTCTCCAACCTCTTTCTCCATTTTTTTCAGAAATCTCTTCTAATTTTCTCTCCCACTCTTATTCCATCCTTTTCCACTGCTTCTCCATCCACTCCTCCCTACCAGAACCATTCTCATCTGATCCCTGGTTCCTGTGAGTCCCCACCACATTTTTTTTTTAGTGAGAGAGAGAGAGAGAGAGAGAGAGAGAGAGAGAAGGGAAAGGGGGAGAGAGAGAGAGTGAGAGAGAGAGGGGGGGGAGAGAGAGAAGGGAAGGGTAGGAGAGGGGGAGAGTGAGAAAGGAAAATGGGGAATAGAGAGAGTGAGCGAGAGAGAGAGAGATGGCAAGTAACATTTGCACCTGAGAAAACACAAATGATGATCGTCTCTAGGCACCATGATGGTAACGCTCGCACCTTGCGTATGCTCCACTTTCTTGGTTTGCCTGCCCCCCCTCTCATCTGCGACTGCTTGACAGAGTAGAGAACAGAGCAAGACGTCTCATCTCTCGCCTGGATAGATCTGTCATTTCAGCAGAGCCTTCAACATAGGAGGGATGTGGGTGGCCTTACTGTTATGTACAAGGCCAATATTGTCAAAGTACCACACTTGGATCCACTTCGAGGACAGCGTGAAACAAGCTTTTATGCCACAAGACGGGCAGAAAACCGCAACTTCACTCTGGCTGTACCCTTCTCCAGAACTTCACTCCATCTGAGATCCTATATACCCAGGATGACTCGAGTATGGAACACATTCGTACAGCATAATGATGTCAACGAGATAAAGTCAGTTGATCAAATGAAAATGCTGGCCCACAGATGGCTCCAACTTCATCCTGTTCCCTACTTGTATGTCTCTTAACAATAAAAATGCTTTCAAATGAGCTGATGTAGGTAACAGCTCTTAGCTTGCCAATAAAGTTAGGAATCCTTAACCTGTAAATAGCTTGTCAATAAAGCTAGGGATCCTTAACTTTGTCAAACCCTGTGTAAAAAGAGAGAGAGAAGAGAGAGAGAGAGAGGAGAGAGAGAAGAGAAGGAGAGAGAGAGAGAGAGAGAGAGAGAGAGAGAGAAAGAGAGGGCAAAGAGATGGGGAGAGGGAGAGAGAGGGAGGGAGAGAGAGAGAGGGGGAGAGAGAAGGGGAGAGAGGGGTAGAAGGGGGAAAGAGGGGGGAGATGGAAGAGAGAGGATAGGGGGAGAGGGGAGGAGGGAAGAGAGATGGGAAAAGGGAGAGGGGAGAGATGTGTGTGTGTGTGTGTGTGTGTGTGTGTGTGTGTGTGTGTGTGTGTGTGTGTGTGTGTGTGTGTGTGTGTGTGTGTGTGTGTGTGTGTGTGTGTGTGTGTTTGTCTGTCTGTCTGTGTCTGTGTCTGTGTCTGTGTGTACTCACGTATTTGTGGTCGCAGGGGGTCGAGACTCAGGTCCCGGACCCGCCTCTTCACTGATCGATACTAGGTTCTCTCTCTCTCCCTGCTCTGTGAGCTTTATGATACCTCGTCTTAAAACTTTGCATGGTACCTGCCTCCACTGCCTCACTTTCCAGATTATTCCACTTCCTGACAACTCTGTAACTGACGAAATACTTCCTGACATCCTTTTGATCCATCTGAGTCTTCAATTTCCTTGTTCCTGTGTTCCATCTCTGGAACATCCTGTCTCTGTCCACCTGAGGACTTTTATTGTTTATACTTCTTGATATGAAGCCAAGGATTCTGTTAGCTTTATTGCGAATACTCATGCACTGTTGTGCTGGTTTTAGATTACTGCTAACCAAAACTCCTAAATCCTTTTCACAATCCGTAATATTAAGATCTACGTACATTATTTAGTTTATATGTGGCATGGTTATTTTTCTGTCCATTTAGAACTTTGCATTTGCTCTAATGTCCTCATTAGAATGAACTAGACGGCCTATTTTGGTGTCGTCAGCAAATTTGCTTATGTCGCTATTCCCTCATCAATGTCGTTTATGTAGATTGTGAACAACAAGGGACCCAACACTGACCCCTGTGGAACACCGCTTGTGACGTGCCCCCATTCTGATTTCTCCCCAGTTATGCAAACTCTCTGCTGCCTATTCGTCAACCATGCCTCAATCCAGGAAAAAGTTTCTCCTCCTATTCCGTGTGCCTTAAGTTTCCTCAATAGCCTCTGATGTGGAACTCTATCAAAAGCCTTGCTGAAGTCCATATACACAATATCATATTCAATACCACAATCTACCTCCTCAAATACCTTAGTGAAGAAGGCTAGTAAATTCGTAAGACAGGAACGCCCCTATGTAAAACCGTGCTGAGATTCATTAATCGGTCTATGCCTTTCGAGATGCCGGCGAGCTGGCCGGCAAAATAAATGCTTCGTGTTCTTTGATGAAAAGAACAAATACTAGCGGTGTGGGTTTGTCAAAGGATCCTGACAAGATACAGAAAGAGATGCCGGGCTCGTCTCGATGCCAGAATTATTTGTAAATCTTGTATGACCAATATGCAGTAATGCGAAAACATTTTCCCCCAAAACGACAGAGATGAAAAGAAATTATCTAAGAAAGTAACTCTGGTTTGATTACGAACTGCTTGTCCGCAGACTTGGACCAATAAAAGTTTCTATGAATACCTAATGACCTGACCATCTTTTGTAACTTCTAGAGATAAATAGATTTTGTGCAGTGGAACGTGCAGAGGAGTTTACAAGATCAATGCAATGGCCAGCAGAATAACCAGGATCCCAACGGAGAAGGATATCATTATCATTGCTGAAGAGGTGACACAGCCACTGTTGAATACGAATGACGATGGGATGCGAGGGGTCAATTATTGAACAGCCGGAAAGTCAAACACTGCAACAAAATAAGATGTAGTTAGATAATTAGCGTGAAAGAACACAGCAATAGTTGCATATTACTCTGATGTGAAAATACAAATCCAATTAAGCAAGCTTCTCTCTATCACACTATCTTGAAAAATAGCTGCATATCCCTCGCCTTCAAAGAATTTATAGCCATCTATGAACGTAAGTGTAACTGAAAACTGGAAGGAAGTCCATAGCAGTGATTTCAGACTAGACATGGAAAGGATGAGAGACATACTAGAATCATCAGTACCCCGCAAGGTGGAAAATGAAAGAAATGGACATGGTGAACAGAAATGGGAGGTGGAATGAGAAAAGTAACTAGAGTCTAAAGGCGAAGATTGAAATAGCGTTATAAAGAAGTATGATTGAAAGTGTCCACTTTACTAACGTTTGTTATTATGTATCCTCGAAGGGATACCTTTAAGAGGTTACATGAATGATTTTTCTTTTTTTTTTCCTTTCACAGAATTTTCGGTTTTATTTTCCTCGTAAATCTCATTCAGTCGGCGTCATATTTTCAACACTTGTAATAACGACCACCACATTGTAGAACAACTGTGGTGTTCACGCGCCCTGTGACAAAAGATACTGAACACATTCCCAGTATCCTGGAATGGCTCAGATAACTTCCAATATTCTCAGTGGCGAAGTTTCAAATTTTCACAAAAGGTGGCAAAAAATATGACAACGGCAGAGAATAAAATTCAAATGTGTATTTGTAGACCTGTCGATTTTGTTTGTAAAATTGTGTGAAATCTTTATTCCTGTTAAATAAATAAAAAAAACTCAGTTTCCTTTCGCCCGGCTGCAATAAATTTCATGCATTCAAATTTGTTGATGTTGTGAAATAGAAAAAAATATTGCACATCTAAATGTAGAAAGTTTTGTTGCTTTCAGTTCTTCAGTCAGCAAAAGCTGTAAAATTAAATATGAGAAAATCAGTCACTCACTCGGCTTTGAAAAAAGAAATTTCAAGGTTTGATGGCCAATCTTGAGAAAGTGTTTATTCCATTTAATAATAATAGGAATAATAGACCCTTTTTTTGAAGAGGGTTTAGTATAATATTAAACCCAGTAGTACTATACTAATGTATTTTTATACTATAATGTAATTTCCTACTAATATAATTTTGCGTGTAATACAAAGTATAGTAATATAGTTATAGAATACTTTATAAGCCTACTACAAACATTACTATATAATACTATATTATACTATTGCACGGTCTTACTCATTTTAAAAGGTTCTATTCTCGGCCCCTTAGCTTTATATTGATCGAGACGGGATATAAATACCTTTCAAAATTGAGCTCAGTTTTCTCAACTTTAACTTTACTTCAAAGTCGAGAGTCTCAAACCTCATATTTAATTGCTACCCCCTTTAATGCTTCCAAAACTTGTCCCCGGGGTTTTAAAAGCTGAAAAAAAGTTTCCAGCGGGACAAAGGTATCAACTATTTAGATGTTAACTGCTGCAGTTGGTTTTACTCAACTATATATTTAAAATCGTTCTGTTTTTTTCCCCGTTTCGTATTTTAAACAAATAGTTTGTTTTTTCCCAGCCCGCAAAACTGCAAAAATATTTTGGGCCCTCCACTTTGACTGTACAATATAGGGAAAATTTTATATACGAGGGGCCTGAAAGCGAGTATCTTAATAGACTGAATTTACTTAAGAAAAAAAATTCTACTTTATTTGGTGTCGCCGATAGGCGAGTTCTTTTCTCAAGGGGCCTTTAAACGTCAAAAATTTTTTGGGGAAATCGGGTGTATTCTTTAAAAAAAGAGAATAAACAAGTCCCGGGAAAAAAACGATATGGAGTTTTGCAGCAGTTTTTTGAACTTTGGGGAAAAATGCAGCAAAGTTATAGCTGAAACAATTCCCAGGGGTTAGCGCGATGAAAGGTCACACACACATGAGTACTAAGTCTTTTCGAAAAAACACCTTAACCCTGCAGATTGGAGCCAACAAGACTAGAAAACACATTTTGGACGTTATTTTTTACAAATAACGGACGATAAGAGACATAAGAATATAAAAAAACAACAAATTTCCCGATCACAACCTAATCGAAGTCCAGGTCATGATAGGGGTCCTGTCAGCAGAATGCATGTCCCTGTGAAGGTGTTTCCAAAATAAAACCCTTCAACCAAGAACATCAACGGGCCAGGAAAAAAACCATGCCCTAAATAACATTTTGGGAAAATGTCTTAAATGACATGGATCCAAATAGTGCCTTGAAAGGTCAAATTTCCCGGGAGCCGAAGCATGTTCTAGGATTTCCCTATGAAAGGAAGAGCAGGAGTAAATGGTGAGGAAAGACGCTCCTCTACAGAAGACGACAAGATCATGAGTCCCCAGGGAAATGCTAAATATTGATACACGAAAAGGGGCGTGACCAGGGAAGGGGAAAATACGAACTTAAGTTAATGACTTTAAGGAAACCGGAGGCAGGAGGAACTTAAGCTATTAGTGAAAATTTAAAAAAAAACAAAAATGTTTCTTTCGATGCCAAAAAAAAAAGACAAATCCACTCTAGTATCGAGCCCTTACTCAGACAGGATGGGATTACTCAGACAGGAGGACTTATAGGCAGGTGGGGCTTATAGACAGGGTGGGATTCTCAGACAGGATGGGGTTACTCGACAGGATGGGATTACTCAGACAGGAG
The DNA here is from genome assembly GCF_026875155.1 of Cherax quadricarinatus. NCBI lineage: Eukaryota > Metazoa > Arthropoda > Malacostraca > Decapoda > Parastacidae > Cherax > Cherax quadricarinatus. The sequence goes on along the minus strand of NC_069492.1, from coordinate 5,680,254 downwards.
GGGATTTAAAGGTGGGATTTTCTCAGGGTGGGACTTATCGACAGGGTGGGGGTTACTCAGACAGGATGGGAATTACTCCAAATTATTACCAACAATACTTTCAATAAAACAAAATTAAAATTAAATCCCCCTACATCATAAACTAATATCTAATCCCACCCTATTTTTTTAAATACCTCAAAACTCCAAAATTAACCCCCAAACCCATAATTCAAAAACCATTCAAAAAAATCCCCTAATCCCCCCCCAAATCTCTCTTTTTCAAAAAACAAAAACCCCCTCTCCCCCAAATTTTTCAATTTCCCTTCTTAATTTCCATTTAAACAACTTACCCCACCCCATAAATCCCCAAATTCTCTTAACCAATTTTTTTTTTTTTTTTTTTTCCCCCTTTTTTTTTGAAAATTGCTTTGCGGTTCAAATTCCCGGGTTTTAAAAACCACAATCCAAATAGGGGTCAGGGCAGGTTCGCTCCTGCTCCACCAAAAAAAATGGAAAATGAATTTGGCCGGGTTGCATAAGGGAAAAACGAATCAGGGAAATACAGACTTTGCAAAACATTTGACAAATGCGTCATGGGTTTTAAAAGCCCCTAAAATACGTGCCCCAAAGGAATAATGGGAAGTGGGGAGTGGATTTCAACTTCCCAACAAATCGAAAAACAAAGAGGGGGGTCAACAGGTTAAATCGGGGCTGCCATAGTGAAGAGCTCTGTTCCACAAAGGGACAATCTACCCTATTTATCCCCATCCCCATATCAGACTAGACCCGAAATTTCATCACAGCACCGTTCATCCTTTGCGGATGATCTAGGATCGCATGGGCTGTCTTGTGAGGACGCGGTTAACCTCCGAAGATTAAACAAAGTTTTCCAGTGGGCAAAGGTAAACAATATGAGTTAAAGAGGACAAATTCCAATCTCCGTCATGGAAAAACTGGAGGAGACATAAAATACACTTGGAAAATCCCGGAAGGATGGTCCCAAATTGCACACAGAAAATCATACCTACGAAAAAAAAGAAGGGGCAGGCGATGCAAAATGCCCCCCTTTTAAAAGTGGGGACCCCCCAAGGGGCCCTTTAAGGGGGAAAATACCATAAGTGCCCGGGGGCCCAAAGGGGACTGTTCAACAGCCTCCCACCCAAAGGCATTGGGGGAATTCCCCAAAAAACCCCCTTGGCTGCCTTAAGAGGGAGCTGAACAGGTACTTAAATTATCCCGGGATCAGCCGGGCTGGGCTCGTATTTGGACTGCGTGGGGCCCAGCAGAAAACACCTATTTGATCGGGCCCTAAATCCATCGAGGGGCCTGGTCAGGGACCGGGCCGGGGGGGGCGTTGACCCCCGGGAAAAAACCTCCAGGAAAATCCAGGTTGTGTTGGTGGAAAAAAAAGGGGTTGGGGGTTTGCCCTTCGGGGATGGGGCGTGTTTTTAAAGGGGAAAAAAATTATATCAGATCTTTTTTTTATTTAGTTGCAGCTACATGAGAGTGACAGGTAAATGTGGTTCAAGGGGTTGACATCATTTGAGTAAGTGGAATTTAAAAAGTTTTAAAACGGTAGGGGAGGTAGTTGGGGTTTTTAATGACTTAGTAAAAGTAAAAGTAATGAAGATGTTGAAGAGTTAAAGTGACAGCAGAATTTTGTGGATACGGAGGGTGTTGTGAGAGGAAAAAAAAAACCAATTTGGAATACTAGGTAAAAAAAAAGTAAAAAAAAAAGATAGCGTATGAGGGGTTTTTTCCCAAAATAGGGTTGATAAAAAGGGAGAAGGGCATAGGGGAAAAAAATACGGGAAAGATGGAGCAGGGGGGAAAGAAAAATTACGGGAGAAGGGAGTAATGGAGTTTAAAAAGAGTTTTTTAGATGGGAGTTACAGGTATAACAAATGTCGAGGGGAATATCGTAAGAAAAAAAAAATTCAGGTTTTTAAATTAAATTACCCAGGGAGGGATAACATTTTGGTAGGAGTGATATTAGGAGTAAAGATTTTAGGGGGGGGAAAGGGGGTTTTAAACTCGGGGCAGTGGGAAAAAATGTCAGGATAAAGCCCCGGGCGTTTAAAGGGAATCAAGACTAAAAATGTTTTAATTTTTTTTCCACAAAAGGGAAAAGGTCCCTTGGGGATTTCTAGAGGGCGTTCATATTTCATTTGATAAAAGCTTTACTTACTTATTAAAAGCTTTGCTTTTTCCCAAAATTTTGCATTTTTTGGTAAGTAAGCGTGAAAATTTAGGGAAAATTCCCCCATTTTTAAACATCTGGATATCTTTTTTGAGGGTTTTAACCATCAAGTGGTTTCCCATCAATACAAATTCAAGGATAAAGGGAAGAACTATAGGAAAAAAACGGGGAAAAAATCAGTCCATCGGGCCTTTGGGAAAATTCGTGAAAAAAACACTATACCCTTAAAAGAATTTTTAAAAAGCATAGGCACCCTTTTTTAAAAAGTTACAAAAATTGACATGTTCAACTTGTCAGACGCAGAAAACATCTTTAAAAATCTTGTAAAAAGAACACCTCCAAAAACCTTTTTTTCCCTACTTTTGGTTTCCATCCCTTGGGTAGACCTGCTTTACGGGGAAACCCCCATCTGCCCGTGAAAAATCCGTCGTTTTGCTGCACCCCCTCATCTGCCCCGGTATATAAGGGCCCAAAATTTCAGGGCCTGTGCTTCAGATTCTTTAAGATACAGTACTCTTCATTCCAGGACTGGGGGGAACTAAACTTCGTCTTTTGTTTTCATTTCCCTACGGGGCCCTTCCCATTATGCCCTTAAATTTTGTATATGGAAAAACCCCAATGGATGCCCAAAAACGTCTACAAAAAAAAACTACTTAGATTTTTTTACATGTTAAAATTTCTTCATCTTTTGGTTTTGTTACCATTCACGTTTAAACCGTTAAAAGTACCAGAGGGAATAAATTTGTAGAGTTACTTTTTAAAAAAAATTTAAAGATAAGCCCAAGATAGAAGGATCTAAAGATAAACCCAGTAAAGTTTTTGTTTCTTTTTTGGATTTAAAAAGACATATGAAGGGGGGAAATGGCAAAGCAATGTGGTAGGTTCCTTATAAGATTAAAGTGATTTTATGAGGATAGCGAATCAGGTTAATGTTAGTAGGAGACCGGGAAGATTTTTTGCAAAAAAAAAAATAGGCCTTAGCAGGGATGCGGATGTCACCAGGGTTTTTTTAACTTTTTTATAGTGCGGTGAGGGGGGGAATTAAATTTTAAAATACAAAGTAGGGGGTTATCACTTTTTACTTTTATTCCGAGAAGCGGTGTTTTTTGGGAGTTTTTAGAAAAAAGTTTCCCAAAATTTTTTTTTTAAAAACGTTTTTTGGTAGAGTTTGCATAAAAAGGAAATTAAAATTGAAAAATTTTAAAAAAGGAAGTTCTTGGTCAGTTTTGGGCGAGAAGAACATAAAGGAAAAGGAAGAGTGTTGTCAAACTTCTTTCTTCAAGTGTGAACTGGACTGGGGGCCCTCGCCCGGGTTGATTTGTCTTGGAGAGCTTGAACTTAAGGTCGGGGAGTTATAAAGGAAATGTCGTCAACATAACGGAGCCGGGTGACGGGACGAAGGAAAATGGGGGGGAAAACGCTCGGTTAAGATGTTCCATGTATAGGTTCGCCAGGAGGCACTGAGTGGCAAAACCCATGGGTACCCAAAAGTCTGCTGAAAGAGGTGTTTTTCCCGAAAGACAAACCGTAAAAACCCCCAACACATATTTTCAACAAGGTCGTTTAAAATCACGGGCTGGAATAGGAAGATCAAGAAATCGTAATTTTCCGCCCCAAGGAGATCGTTGGCTCGTGAGTAGGTAATTGGGGGAATAGGAAAGTTAGGTCAAGGCGGAAAGTTTCGGGGTTCCTGTTTTTGATGTTGAAAATTGCAATTGGGAAGAAAATCCCCCGATTTTTTTGGAGATGTGCGGGGACTGATATTTCCCCCAAAGAGTTTAGAGAGGGGGCCCCGAAAAAAAAATTTTTCACCAACATTCATTTTCTTTCACTGTTTGGGCCAGAAGGTTTCCCTTTAAAAACCATTTTTTTAAAACTGCAACTTTAAAACCCCCTCCTTCAGATTTGCAGGCACTGAAACCTTCCCTTTCTTCCGGACTAAAAGTGTGGCCTGCCCGGTTTTTCCCTAAACCCCTTTTCATAAATGTTATTTTTCTCACACTCCAACAGAAACGCCCAAGTTTTAAAAAACCTTTTTGTCCCCTTTTCACTCCTATCAAACACCCCTTCCCCCCATCCCCTGGGGAAAGGGTTCCAAGCCCCTCGCACAAAAAAACCCTCCTTTCCCCCCCCTTCCCAAACCTTTCCACCCCCCGCCCCCCCCCCGCCCTTCCCCTTCCCACTACAGTTGATAAAAAACCTTGAAGTCATTCTTTTTTCGCCCCATTTTTCTACTTTGCCCAAAACCCCCACCTCAAAAAAAAATTCCTAAACCCCTTTCGGGGGACAAATTTTTGGGTAATCCCGCCCCCTCCTCCTAATTTTCCAAACTACAATTTCCCTGCTTAAAATTAAACATCACAAATTCCCCAGACATGACATCTCCATCCCTTTCGGGCCTTCTCCTCGCTGCAACATTCATCCCCCCATGCTTCACACCCATATAAGGCTTTTTTTTAAAACTTTTACCTCATACTTTCCCCCTTTCTTTCCCTCCAAAAAACAAAGTTCTTTTTTCCCACAGCCCTCCTAGTGCACCCCCTCCCCCTTTTTAAACCTCAATTCAATTCAGTTTCCCCTCTCTTTAAATAGTCCCATTGCTTACCGTCCATACCCCCAAAAATATCGGGAATCTTTTCACCTCCCCATACTCTCTCCCTCCATTTTTAATATCAATCTTTCATAAACCTAATCTTTTGTTACCCTCTTTCCCCTTACTCTTTCCTGTTTTCCCCTTTTTAAAATTTTCTTCTTTTGCACACCCTCCCAAAAATTCACCCAAACCAATCTCTGAAAATTTCTCTTCAAAATTTCCCCCCAAGAGCACAGTTTTTAAATCAGAAAAGGCAGCTGTGAAAAATTTCCCACTTTTTTTGGTGTTTTCTTTATCTTTTAACCCCAAGCCTCTTCCCAAAGACCCTGGGCATTTACTTCCCCTTTACCACCCATCTAAAAATTATTAAAAACCCAAGGGTTTGCCCATCCCCCACATATTTGTCAAGGCCTATTTTTAACTGGGAAAAAAATTTTCCCCCTTTTTTCCCCCTACATCCCCAAAAACTTGAGCCTCACAATCCTCGTAAAAACTCTTCATTGCTTTCAGAAACCCTTTCCCTCCTAAACCATACACCTAAAAAATCTGCCCATTCCCCCCCAACCCCCCCCTTTTCCAACGCCTTTTCCAAACCCCAAAAATCCACAAAGACCTTTTAGCCAAAATTAAAAATGTCCCTTATTTTTTTCCCCAACTGTAAAAAACCTGGTCAACACACCCCCTATTTTTCCCCTAAACCCTCCTTTTTCTTTCTGCTATCCTATTCTCCGTCTTACTTTTAATTTTTTCCTTTAAAACTTTTAACCATACATTTTAACCAGGTATACTCAACAGATTACCCCCCCTATAATTTTTGCCCCCTTTTTTAAACCCCCTTTGGGCCTTTATAAAAAGGGAAACTATCCCATTCCTCTTTTGGCCAATCCCTAGGTCCCTTTAAACCCTCTTCCACCCTTTTAAAAATTTTAATTTTGCCCAAACCAACTCCAAAATTTTAAAACCCCCACCTGCCTTTTAAAAACTTTTTCTATCTTTACCCCATCAACCCCGGCCCTGCCTTCCCCCCTTTTCCCTTTTTCCCTTTATTCCCTCACGAACTTTTCCCCCCCCATTTCCCCAACTCCCCTTTTTCCCCTCATCCTCAAGATGTTTTTCCCTTCCTTGCCCTTTCACAAATCACAGGTCCCCTTTCTTCATCAACTTTTAAAAATTTCCCTAAAAATATTCCCTCCATTTTCCCAAACCCAAAACTCTCCATTTAATAACTCCCCCTCCCCTATTTTTAACGGGACAAATCCATTTGTTCTATAGGCTTCCTTAACTTTTTAAATTCTCACTCCCAAAACTTTTTTTATTTTCACAAAAATTTTGTTGATAAATCTCACCCACTTTTCTCTTTTTGCTCTCTTTTTAAATTTTGCTTCCCACTCTCTTAACCCCTCTCTTTTTACCCTAAAACCTTCCCCCTTTGGGCATCCCCTTCTACTTTGTAAAAACTTCTTTTGGGCTAGCTTTTCCCCCCCCCTTACTACTCTTTTAACTCATTCCCCCAAATCCCCTCCTTTTCCTTTCCCCGCCCCCATTTTCCCCTGAAAACCAAAAACTTCCTGAACCTCTAACATTTCATTTTTAAACCTACCCCAAAACCTCTTCAAACCCCCATTGCCAAATGCTCTTATTAGCCCATCTTTCCCCCCAATTTAGAGTTTTAAAATAAAAACCCAAATCGGGCCCCTTCCCTTTTTTTTCGTTCAAAAACCCTTCCACCCCCTTTTTCCCCCCCTGATGCTTTTTTTCCCTCCTTGTATCCCATTACCTTTCCCTCTCGTGTGCTAAAAATGGGGAAAGAATCTTTTTATATTCTAGGGCCCCTTAAAAACAGAAACATCTTAAAGTCTACTCAACTTTTTTTCTCTCCCAAATTACATAATCCAAAAAAACTACTGTCTTTTTTGGGCCTACTTTCAATCTTAAAAACTTATCCTTTTTTTTCCTTTAAAATATGAAATTAAACCTAAAAAAAAAAAACCCCCTTTTTCTAAAAAAAATTTTAAAAATCAAAGGGGTACCTTTTAACATTTAAAACCTGGCCCCCCAAACTTCCCTTTACCACGCCCCCCCTAAAATTTTTTTCCTATTTCAGCTTTCCCAGGTCCCCTACCAAAAATTTTAACCCCCTTCACTTGGTTCAAAGGCCCCCTTACTTTCACTTAACTTCTCACAAAATCTTTTCCCTCCCCCCCTGCACCCCCCTTTTTCTCCAGGTGAACACGTTTATTATGACCCACTTCCCCCGCACCCAAACCCTTTATTTTTAAACCCCACAAAAATTCTTGAATTTCAAAATTCAATTTTTCTTTTCCCCCTTTCCCATAACTAATATTCAACTTATTTTGCCCCCCCTTTCCTTTTTGCCTAACTCTTTAAATTTCCAAATTTTAAAACCCCATTTTTTTCCCCCCCCTGAAATTTCCCCTACCCCCCTTCAGCTTTTTTTCGCTTGGGGCCCGGGAAAATTCCAACTTTTTTTCCCTTCATAACATCATAAATCATCTGTTTCTTGTCTTTCCCCCTTTTAAAACCACCACATTAAAAGCCCCCATTTTTATAAATTTTTTCCCTTCTTTTTTTTTTATTAGTAAATGTCTACGGAAAAGGGGGTTTTACTACCCCATCGCCCCCCCGGAAATTTTATTTCCGCCTAACCCGACACCAGGGTTTAAAGGGGGAAAAGATTTTTTTTCCACTTCCCCATGGACAATAGAAAAAAAAAGAAGAAAGGAAGCTTTTTAAAAAAAGGGGAAAAAAAATCTAGATGTATGTAAATATATATCATGTGCGGTTGTGAAGTGGGCCCAAAGTGAAATAGGAAGCAAGATTCCCTGTTATCTACCCGGTTTATGAGACCAGCTTTTCCTCCCATCATGCAAAACTTTTCGGTTTTTCCTGTTTTCACAGTCATCTGGCAGGACGGTAGAAATTTCCCCTTGGAGGGTTTGCTGTTTTAAACCACATACAAAATTAATATTTTATAATAAAATATATATTTTTATATATTTTTTTTTATTAAAAATATATATATTTATTTTTTATTTATATATAATAAAATTTTTATAAATATTAATAAAAAATTTTTTGGTGACGTGTATTTTGCTCGTGAAGACCGGTTTGTGTGCTTTTGATGGTGACCTTTTTAAAACTTTAAAGTGCTGACCTATACTTAAAACTCTGGAAAATGTTTTGTTTGCTCCCGGGGGACTAAACCCAAAGGGAATGCCCTCCATCGAGCAACTTTAAAAACCAGCAATTTAAAGGGAAGAATTGGGGCGGGAAAAGATGGAATAGGGCGATAAACCGAGGAAAAAAAAAGGATTCGTAGAGTCCCCGGGTTTCGGGGCCTTCAGGTCAAAAAGGGATCTGGTCAGTGGCGGACAGCGGGGACGAAGAAGTTGACGACAAAAAGGGACGAAGGGGAAACCCCCAAAAACGATGAAGAAGAAAGAGACTGCTGGGGAAAACTCCCGGGGAAAAACCCCCCCAAACGCATTCTCGGTGCTCCCCGCGAAGGTAAATCAAACTACGGGGATCGTCACGCGGCCCCCCCCCAAAAAAAAGGAAGGAAAGAATTTTGGGTTGTTTTTGGGGGGTAGCCAGGTTAGATACATGGTTGGGGCTTTCTGTTGAAGGAAGGAAGTGGGAAAAAAGGGTATCCCTTTCCCTGGGGCTGGGAGGGGGGACTTTTTTTGGGCCGGCTTGAACAACATAATGAACGGTTTTGGGATCAATCCTATTTTTTCCCTTTCAGTGGGAGGCAATGATGTGGGCAATTAGAAGTGAGGATTTAGTTAGAAATTTTTCAGGCAGTATAGAAAATTGATTAGGGGGGGGGGGGGCCCCCTTTATTTGTGGCTTTTTTTCCCAAAAAGGGAGGTGTTGGTAATGAAGGGTTTCCAGAGAAATTTTGGTATTTTTTGTTGGTTGGATAAGCACTGTAAGGATAATGCAGTACCATTCTTTGGGAAAAACGGGGGAAAAATTTTCAAATTGGCCAAAATGACATGTATCCCAGGGATGGGGTTCACTTTTTCCAGGGGTTTGGGGGTTTTTTCCTTGCTAACTCAGTTGAGGGGGTTGTTGGGAAATTTTAAAACTAGGTTTAGTTAGGGTATGGGTTTAAAAAATGATTAATAAGGGGTTAGGGAAATAAAATTAAATTATGCTCTAAATTTTAAAGAACAAATATTTAACTGTCATGGAGTAACTTTTGGGTAATGAAAATTTTCCCAAAAAGGGGTGTAAAAAAAAAGATAATGGGGAAAAATGGGCAGAAGAAAAAAAAATATGGTTTTTTAAATCTAACCCCAAAAAGTGCAAGAAAAAAAAATTAATAAACTACTTTTGGAGTAGTGCTGGGAACTTTGATATCTTTGGCTTTAAATGAAAGGGGTTTTTTGTTTTTAAAGAGCCCGGGATATGACCTGAGGGTAATATTCGGGGTTTTAAGTTATTAAATTGTGGTAGATGTAATGGGAAGGGGGGGGTTTTTGCATTGTAGGGTGGGAGAAAATTTTAATTTTTGGGCATTAAAAACAGGTAAAAAAATTTAAGGGACCCAGTAACAAGCCCCTTTTTTGGGTAGATTTCGTGGAGGGTCAAAGAAAAAATAATTTCTAGGTGTAAAATACCGACCTCCAGTTTGGTCCGATAGGGGAGACTTTTTGGGACAAAATTGTTGGGGTTTTCTGGACACGTAACGTGGGTCATATTTGGGGATTTTAAACTTTACCCCAAATTTGGACTGGAATTCTTTGACAGGAAAACAAAAGAGTCCAGTGACTTATGGAACATTTCTGGACTGTTTTTAAAAAGGGAGTGAAACTGAACCTACCAGGGGAAATAATTTGCTAGCCCTAATTTGCCCAAAATAAGGAAACACTCGTGAATAATTGGAGACCCACGAAGAGTTTGGGGCGCAAGTGATCACAAAAACCAAACCCCCTTTTTCATTAATTTGGGGGGGCAAGAAAAATGAAAATACGTAAAAATCCCCCCCAAATTTTTGGGTTTGGGGCCCATTATAATGGACTTAGGGGAAAATCTGTCTAAAACTTTATTTGGGTTTTAGCTAATTATTTTAAAAAACGTTTTCATACTTATTTAATTGAAGGGGTTTCTTTTTATGATTTTTTTTCTTAATAATGTACACAGTGCCCAGAGTAAATTAAAATTTCCCCCGAGAAAAAAATTTGGGGCTAATAATAACGATTTCCCCAAATGGGGTTTAAAAGGGGGCAAAGCCAAACTATTTTGGGGAGAAAAGGGGGAAAAAATAGGCGCATCGAAGAGGAGGGTTAACCTTCTGCCCAATTGTTCAGCTTAAAAAAAGAAGTTAAAAAAAGGGGATTAGAAAAGGGTAAAAAAGAAAGAAAATTTGGTTGCCCAATGAATTTAAAAATAATCCAAAGGGGTTTTTTTCAATGTATAGGAACCCAAGGTGTTTGGGAAAAAAAAGGACCCTGAAATTTTGGGAATGGGCAGTGGAAAGGATAATTTAAATGGGAAAAGTGTTTTCCTTTTTTAATGGGCTTTTTTTTCAGTTTTTACCCAGGAAGTTTTAAATGGGAATTCCAGGGTTAACAATTATTTATTCCTGATGAATTTAAGTTAACTAATTTTACTGTCCCCGAGGGGGGCAAGGTTATTAAAAAGATTTGACCAAAAAGAAACAAAAAAAAGTCCCCCCCGGGGCCCGGGATTTTTTTCCCCCAAAGGGTTTCTTAAGGAAAGGCAAGATGGAGCTTAGTCAGCCATTAAGAGTGTATTCAATGCGGTTCCCTCCTTTCCCGTGTTGTTTCCAGGGGGATTTTTGGGAAAATGGCTAATGTGGTTCCTATAATTTAAATCAGGGGATAAGTCCAAATCCTTTAAATTAACCCTCCAATAACCTGACATCTTGTGGGCAAATTAAAAGAATCAAATTTTAAAACTGACTTTTTTAAAAAGTCACCCTTGAAACATAACTTTATAAAAAGAATTTCAGCATGGATTTTTAAAAGGTCGGGTTTCCTTTCCTGACAAACTTACTGACGTTCTTCAATTGAACATTTGGGGGCGTTTACGTGATAAAGGAAAATGATTTTTAAAATTTTGGGTTTTAGTAAAGCCTTCGACAGAAATCCTCACAGGGGAACCCCTTTAAGGGAAAAATGGCAGCTCATGTATAGGAGGTTTTAAAATTTTTAAAAATGGATTGAGGCATGGGTTACCCCAAAAAAAACAAAGAGTTTACCAAATTTAAGGGGGTGAAAATCTGAATGGGGGTTAGTCACTAGTGGGGTTCCCAAAAGGGTCAGTTTTTTAAAGGGCCCCCCTCTTGTTCAAAATTTTTCATTTTTTGCCTTGATGAAGGGAAATTTCTAGGGACATGAGTAAGTTTTCTGTTGAAACAAAAATAGGGGGCCCCAAAATTCACTTTTGAGGAGGGTATCCATGAACTCCCGGGGCGATTTGGAAAAAGTTAATGCTTGGTCCCGGAAATGGGAGGGGAAATTTAAAAAGGGATAAGTGGAAAAGAAAATAACCCTCGAAACTATAATCTAGGTGAAGTAGGCTTGGTCGCGAAAGTGAAAAAGACTTGGGGTAAAAGGTAAGGGGAAAACTAAAGGCCCGGGGCAGCAGTGCCCCCAGTGTCGCAACAAGGCCAACAGATTACTTGGGGTTTATCTCAAGAAAATAAAAGTAACGAAGCCCAAAAATTTTTTTTAAAAGCTCTATACATCCCCTAGTGGGGGGCCTCAAATTTTTATTATGCTGCTCCGTTTTGGTCCCCCCAAATAAGGGTGGGGCATAGAACTTAGAGAACTTTCAGAGAAGAATGACTAAAAGATTTATGTGTAAGGAACCCCCGTATGAAGATTGACTTAAAAAACCTTTAAAACTCCCTCTTGGAGAGGCGTAGAATGAGGGGAAAATTTTTATTTAAAATTTTTTAAGTGGATTTTACGGGCATAAACAAGGGGGAAAATTAAAAAAGTACTGGGGGGGTGTCGAAAACCCGTAAGAACCAGGAAAAAGGATTTTTTGGATAAATTTAGTTTTAAAAAGGGCAATAGGTAATTTTTCCTTTGGGGTTTTTTAAAGAGTTTTAGATGCGTGGGAAAAAAGTTTCCCTGGGGGTGATAAGGGTTGGGGCCTTGGGTAAGCTTTAAGAAGAGACTGGACCCGATATTTTGAGTGGGAAGGGGGGCTGGGGTTTTTTTGGGGTCAAGGGGTACGGGGGTTAATTTTTTAAATAGCTTTTGGTAGTAATAAAATTGGTAAATTAAAACCCACAATATGTAAAATAAAAGGACCCAAGTGCAAATAATGTGGACATTTATTTTGGCAAAAAGTTTTTCTCTTTCCCCCCAGCTTTTAAAGCCTTTTTAAACAATACATGGACACAGAGGGTATTTAAAGGCTTTAGAGTGAGGTTTAATACCCATGAGGGTACCATTTCGATGTTCAAAATAGTGGGTGTAGTTAGTAAAATAATAGTGGTAGTGACAAAATTTAAACAATATGGTTTTGAGCAATTAATGTACATGATAAAAGGATATAAAAAACTATTTCCCTTTGGGGAAAATAAAAATAGGGGTTGGGGCAAATATAAAACTGGAATGGGGGCAGTTGTTTCCCGTGTTTTAAATCCTGGGCTTTTTTGTTTGTATAAAAGGAGGACTATGGATGGAGGGTTTTAACCCGTTTTCAAAGGGGATTCTTGCTAAACTTCGGAAAATGGGATGCTGCCCGGTTTTTTTGTTTAATTTTATTCGAAAAAGCGATCAGTGCTGATTCAAGGGACTTGCCCTGTGGGGGGAAATTTGTTTTTTTTTCACTAAATTGGGGGGTCTTGAATTTTAAGATGTTGGGGGAATTTTTTGGTGTTTTTTACACCCGGCGTTTTTTTAAGTTGTCGTTTTCCCACAAAGCGTTATTGTGTTCATTGAGGGGGGGTGTCGAGGTTTTTTCTGTTTTAAACCCACGTAGATTTGTCACAAAACCCCAAAGGGTATAGTTTTAAAATCCCTTTCATTGGGTGGTTTGGGTTTATTGGGTTTTTTTCCTGGTTAGATCCTTTAAATTTAAGTGGTAGAAACGATGGGACTCTGGTGTTTGGCCCTTTTGAAAGTACTTTTGAGACGTTTAGGGGCAACCTGGCTTTTGGGGAAAAATTATAACTTTGTTTTTGGGGAGGGGGTGTTGATTTCGTGGAGATTGGGTGATCGAAGGCTCTTTTCTTGCTTTCTTTGATGAAAAAAGAAGGAAAATTTTAACTAGTGAATGTTTGGTGAATGTAAGTACATTCTTCGTCAAAAAAACTCAGGACTACAAATTCGGTTGTCTTAGGGAAAAAAAGTTTTATATGCCCCTTTTTTTTTTTTTTGGTCTTGGTATCTTGACTGGAAAAAGAAGTGTGTGCCTTTTAAACAGCACTGATCGCTGTTTTGAATTTTCAATTAAACAAAAACAAAAGGCAGCTTCACCATTCCCCCGAAGTCTTAGGGAAGGAAACCTCCTGAAAAACAGTAAACCCTGCCATACATAGCTTCCTGTTAACTAAAAACAAAGAAAAGAGAGTTTAAAACGAAAAAGCTGCCCCAAATTTCCCTTTTTATTTGTCCAAACCATTTTTATGTTTTCCCAAAAAATAAAGCTTTTTTTAAAACCTTTTTTTCCCCATGTACGAATTTTAAATTTCTCTACAAAATTGTATTTCTTTTGTCAAATACCCACTACTACAATACTACCCCCCTAGTGAACCCTCGGGAAAAGGTACCCCACTAGTATTCCAAACCCCACTCTGAGCCCTTTTTATACCCCCCCTGTGTCCCCTGTTGTTTTGTAATGGTTTTGGGAAAGCTCCTGGAGGGGCGAAACGTTTTTCCCCAATTTAAAAGCACATTTTTTGCCACTTTGTTTCCCTTTTTTTTACATAGCTTTAGGTTTGATGTCGTTTTTGGGGAAGGACCCCCCCCCCTCGTATGGCCAGTAGGGGTTCGCAGTGTTTCCCACCATTCTTATGTTCTTTATTTTTATTTTATTTATATATATTTTTAAAATAAAATATATATTATTTATATATATTTTTTTAAAAAAAATATTGGTTTTTTTAAAGAAGGGTATTTATATTTTAACAATTTAAAAATTTTTTATTAAATAATTTTGAATTTTTAAAATTCTAACCCAAAAAAAAATTTTATTTATTTTTTTTTTATTAAATTTTTAAATATTTAAAAATTATTTAAAATTGCCGGTTTGGAAATTTTTGCTCTTGGTTAAAAAATATTTTTTTAGGAAAATTTTTTAAAATTTTTATGGTTTTGCCAAAAAATTTTAAAAAAAAATTTTTAAATTTTTTTAAAATTTAAAAAAAAAAAAATATATTTTTAAAGGGGTTTGGAAAAATTTCTTAAAAAAGGTTTAATTTTTTAAAGATTCTTTTTTCAAAAAAAAAATTTTTTCATTAAAATTAAGAAAAAATTTTATATTTAAATATAAAAAATTTAAATTATTTAAATAATTTTAAATTAAAATTAAAAATATTAAAAAAATTATATATAATTTTATAGTAAATTTGGGTAAATTTAATTTTTATATTTAATATTTAAACCTTGACCCCCTAGGGCCCAATTAATTTGGGGCCGAAAAAATTTGCCCGAGGGGGCCTTTGCCCAATGGTTACCCCCTTTCCCCCCCGGCCCCCCAAGCTCGTTTTTAAAGATTTTTTTCGAATCCTCCCGCATGTGGGGGGATTCTATGAAATAACATTCAAAACGAGCTTGGTGCCCCGGGGGTAAAGGGGGGAAAAATTTGCCCTTTGCCTTTGGTAAGCGCCCATACTTATCTGGGGGGACTTGATCAGGTTTTGCGGTTCGAGTCCTGCTTTGGGGGGGGTGGGGGGGGGGGGGGTAGGGGAAAATGTTTTTTTTTTTTTTTTTTTTAATAATATTTATTTTTATATTTTTATTTTTTTTTTTTTTTTTTTTTTAAAAATTTTTTAAAAAAAAATTTTAAATTTTTTTTTTTTTTTGAAATTTTTTTTTTTTTTTCAAATTATTTTTGAGGATTTTTTTTTTTTTTTTTTTTTTTTTTTTTTTTTTTTTTTTCTTTTTCCCTTTTTTAAATTTTTAATTTAAAATTTTTTTTTTTTTTTTTTTTTTTAATTTTTTTAAATTTTTTTTTTTTTTTATAATTTTTTAATATTTTTTTTTTTTTATTTTTTAATTTTTTAAACCCCTTTAAACCCCCTTTCCCCGGGGGCCCCATGGGTTTAATAGTTTTGGTAAAATAAACCTTTTAATTTAAAAAAAAAAATTTTTCCCCCTTTATTAAAAATTTAAAAGAAAATTATTAATTTTTTAACTTTTTTTTTCCAGGGCCTTCCCACCCAAAGGAAAATGTTTGGGGAAAAAAAACTTTTATTTTTTTTACTCTTTGCTTGCCCGGGAAAGGGGGCTTTTCCCACAGTTTCCTAAAAAGTTTTTACCCCCTTTACCCAATTTTCCCTTCCAATCAATTCCTGTTCCCTTTTCCCTCTTAAAAAACCCATCTCCAAAAAACGTCCATCTTAAAAAAATTTGGTTTTATTCACCCCCTTCAAACCACCCCCCTCTTCTGGTTCCAACCCCTTTTTTCACACAAAAATTTTTTTAAAAAAAAACCCCCCTTAACCCCTTTTTCCCAACCACCCAGCCCTTTTCCCCCTTCCCTTTCCAAAATTTTCAACTACCAAACCTTTTTTTGCCAAATTTCTTCTTTTTAAATTTTCCCAAAACCCTTCCCCCCCGCCCGGGCAATTTTTTTTAAACCCACCCTTTTTCCTTTTTAAAACCGAATTGGTGACAATTAACCAAAAATCCCCCCCTTTTCTTAAGCCCCCACCCTTTTCCGGGGAAAAAAATTTTCCCCTTCTCCACAACCCCTAAATGGGTTAAATAATCCTCGAAAACTCTTAGCTTTCAAAAGGAAAAACCTTTCTTTCCCAAAAACCCAAAAAACACCGCCCCCATTTTTTCACAAATTCCCCCTATTACCCTTTTCCCTAGACCCCCTTTTTAAAATTCCTAAATAAAAAACCTCCCCCTTTACCCTTTTAAAAAACTGTTTAACCAATTTTCAAATAAACATTGTTTTTCCCCACCAAAACCCCCTATTTCCTTTTAAACCTTCTTTTCATTCCCCTTCCTTCGCTTCCCAATCTTAAATTTTTTCAAAAACTCCCCATAACACCCGGTTATACCAAAAAAATTTATCCCAATTTTTTATCTCTTTTAATCCCCCTTTTTTTAAAAAAAACACATCCTTGTCTCCCCAATTTTTTTAAAATAAACCCCCCTCCCAAACTCAATATTTCCCACCCCGTTTTCAACTTTCAAAAATTTTTTCCCATCCAAAAGCCCTTAACTCTTTAATTTCCCCCCTTCCCCCCCTGTCATAATTTTTTCCCCCCCAAAACAAAATGGAAAATCTTTATAAAAAAATTTAAAAATTTCCTTCTTTCCCTATACCGAAACACGGGTCCACACAACCCCCCCTTTTAAACCCCCTTTTCCCCACCAAACCTTTTGTCCTCTTTAATTCCTTTCCCTTTTAAAAATCTCCTTCATTTTAAAAAGGAAATCCAATTTGTTTCCCAAATTTTTTTTTTCACCCAAAAATTTTTTTTATTATCCCCTTTGTTTAAAAACATCTTTTCCCCCCTCCCTCATTTTTGCCCCCCTTTAAAAAATTCCCAACCCCTTTTTAAAATTTCTTTTTTCCCATAATCCCCCCCTTCTCCTTTTATTTTTTTAAAACCCTTAGGAAATTTTCCCCCCCCCAATACCAAACCCCCTTTTCACTTTTTCAAAAGGGTTTTTTTTTACCCCTAGTAAGGGGAAAAAGGTTTAAGGGGGGGGGATAAAATTTTTTAAAAATTTCAAAATATTTGGATTTGTCCCCTTTAATTTTTACATTTTAAATCCCTGGGGCCCTTTTTTTAAACCCCGAAAATCCTTTTCCCCAGCTTTTTTTTAAACTTATTTAACTCCACCCCCAAAAAAATTTTTTTAAAAAAAATTTTTGGGAAAAAAATTCCCCCCCTTTTTTTGAAGGGGAAATTCCCAATATTTTTAACCCCTTTTTTGGGGTCCCTAACTCCTCCCCCCTTCTTTCCCCATTTTTAAAAATTCCCCAAAGGAAATTTTTCCCAAAAATGACCCCCCCCCTCTTTTTTTTCTTTTTGGCCTTGATGTTTTGGGTTTTATTCTGGAGGTTCGGTTTGGAAAACAATTTTGTATTGGGGGGGGGTAATTAATTTCAGGGATTGGGAAAATTGTCAGGTCCTTTGTTAATGTTTTTAACCCTGGGGGTTCCCCTTTTTTCCCTTTTCCGGGCCCAAGGAAAAATTACCCAACTCTTTCCCCATGCCCAACCACCCCCATTGGGAAAAATAAAATGAAGGGGAACCCAATTTTTTGGGGGTTGTTTTGGCCCTTGGGCCCTGGCTGGGGGGGCAGCCCCCGGGCCCCCGGTGAGGAGTTTCAGGGCCAAAGGAGGCCGGGTTATCCCCCTTCCCCTGCCAAATGAACCCGGTTGAGGTATTTTTTTATTGGGGCTTCCCTGGCTGTTTCAAGGGTTGGGGGGAAGGGCAGGCCTTTAGGGGTTTATTTTTTCCCTTTTAAAGTACGCAAAATTTTTTTTCCCCCCGATTTGGCCCAACAAACCAAAGGGGGGGAATGGCCCGCTCAATCCCCTCCCGGAAAGGGGAAAAAAATGGGCAAAAAGCAGGGTTTGGGCAAACCTGTGAATGGGGTTGGGGCCAAAAAAAGTCCCCCCCTAAATTTTTACTGGAAAGGAGGGGGGCTTTCCTTCCCGCCCTAAAAATTGGTTTAAAATTTTTTCCCTCCCTATTCGGCTATCCCCTGGCTGTTTTATTTAAAAAAATTTTAAACAAATTTAATTTTTTTTAAAAATTAATTAATATTTTTTATAAATTTTTATAAGTTTAAAATTTTCACACGGCCCCGGGTCCCCCAACAGGGTGGCCCGAAAAAAGGAAAAACTTTCCCCCCAAAGTTCCCCCCTATTCCGCGGAAAAGGGGGCTTACCAAATGGTTTTCAAAAAGGAAACTTTTAAAAACCCCTCCCTTTAAGTGCAAGGAATTATTTATTTAAATTTTTTTTTTTAAAATTTTAAATTTTATATTTATTTTAATTAAAAAAACAAAATTAAGTAATTTTAAATAATTTTTTAATTAATTATAAACACGGGGGCCACCCATGGGGGGTGGGAAAAAGCCCTTTTGAAAAACCCACTTTTTTCCCCCTCCCCTTCCAAAACCTTTTCCTTTGGCCCCCCCCCTTCCCCCCCCTTCCCCTCAGATGTTTAAAATTCCTTTACCAACCCAAGTTTTTTCCTTCCTTTACCCGAACCCCTTTAAAAACCCTTTCCCCACCCTCCAAACAGTTTTAAAAAACCCCCCCTTCTCCTTAAATTTAAAACCCCACGAAACCTGCTTAATTCCAACCCCTTCCCAAACAAGAAATCCTTTCCCCCCCCCTCCAACCTTTCCTTTCCCGGGGACCCCTCCCCGCCCCTTTCCCCCATAAGGGGCTGGGGGAAAAAAAAATCCCTTTTTTCATTCCCTCTTTCCCCACAACCCCAAAATTCCCCTTTTTTTTCCACAAGATTTAATGCACCCTTTTCCCCCCTTTTTCCCCCAACAATTCTATAAATTTCCCCCCACTTCCCCCCCGACCCAAACCTTTCCCCCGCCCTCCCCTTTGGGAAATTTCCACCCCTTTCCCCCATTAAATTGGGCTTAACCCTAAACAACCCCTCTTCCCC
>NC_069492.1:5639903-5661148 GCF_026875155.1 Cherax quadricarinatus | reverse complement strand
CTTCCCCCCCCCCTTTTTGGGTTGTCTTTCTCTCTCCTGTTCGTGTTTCTGTTCCTTCTTTATTTTATTTCACCACTTCCCCTTTCACGCACCTCGGTGCGCTTGCTCTCCCTCTGTGGGTTTCTAGCTCTCTTGCAGTGCTCCCCTTCCTTTGTATTTGACTGGCTCGTCTTCTTATTTCCCACTCTACCACTACCACTACTACTACCTCTTCTTCTTCTACTACAACTACTGATGAAATTAGACACATGTGCGGCGTCTGGTTGTCTTTGTTGTGGACGTTTCGCCATCCAGTGGCTGGCTGGATGGCGAAACGTCTACGGTGAGGATGCCCGGGTGTTGTGCGTGTGTCATTTCATCCTGTCGGTATTATTATACAATTCTTGTACTACTACTACTACTACTACTACCATACTACTTACCTCCACCTCTTCCTGCCTATATATAGCCGTCCTGCTCCTCCCCTGTTAGTGTGACTTTGTCAATGGTCCAAGTCGGACCGAAACGTCGTCGTAAGCTTCTGTCTTTTATGTGCGGGTTATTTGTGTATATATCTTTATGTCTAATATAATACAAATTCACCATCTGAGATCATGCCAGAGTGGGCGGAGATAATGTGATCAAGGAACCAATCGGGAACACCTGGGAATAGTGCACAAAATGGCCGACACCTCCAGCCAACAAAATATTCCATACCCACGCTAATATCAATTATAAGGCTTATTTATCTATCACAATTGATCTATTATAATATAATGCAATATAATAATAGCATATAAACATAAAAAGTACACCTCAAAAAAAAAATATATAGCATAATATGACGCCCCAAGGAATAAATTTCTTTCGATATTTCCTCTGAAGGTGAAGAGAGGGTCCGACCTCTCTCATCAGTGATGAGAGAAAACGGATTTACAATGGTTAACTGTAATAAACACTCGTAGGTCGCGGAAAAAGTGTAAAATAAAGCGAATTTTTCGGGGAAAAAAATTATTTCCCGGGCAGCGGAGGTGCCGCGCGCTTCGGCCTATATCTCGAAAGTAACTTATTTACCTATTTAGGGGGAATGCATCCTTATTTATGAATGAATTGACTTGATTTTCACAACAAACATAGAAGAATGATTGCTTTACAATTTGATATGTACCTTTCTGAACTATCCCAAATATTTTCAGATTTGTGTGGGCAACAAGACCGACATCTTCCAAAATGTCAAAAAAGTTATGAAACTTTATTTTTTTTTTAGCATGAAGATATAGAGTTATTATATAATTTTAATCTGCAAAATGATGGAATTAGAAGTGTTCTATCAGCAGAAAGAGTCAAAACCACTTTTCCAAGTACCACTAAGTACAGGTCCCCTGCCAAATGTAATTTTTCGTAAATTTTGCATATTTCATTTCCTTTTTGGCCGATATTTTTTAAACTTCAGCATAGCATACTCGATATAAGCTTCTAATAGTACACCAAAAATGAATGTAATCGGTTCATAAATAAAGACGAACTGCTTGTCCGCAGACTTGGACCAATAAAAGTTTCTATGAATACCTAATGACCTGACCATCTTTTGTAACTTCTAGAGATAAATAGATTTTGTGCAGTGGAACGTGCAGAGGAGTTTACAAGATCAATGCAATGGCCAGCAGAATAACCAGGATCCCAACGGAGAAGGATATCATTATCATTGCTGAAGAGGTGACACAGCCACTGTTGAATACGAATGACGATGGGATGCGAGGGGTCAATTATTGAACAGCCAGAAAGTCAAACACTGCAACAAAATAAGATGTAGTTAGATAATTAGCGTGAAAGAACACAGCAATAGTTGCATATTACTCTGATGTGAAAATACAAATCCAATTAAGCAAGCTTCTCTCTATCACACTATCTTGAAAAATAGCTGCATATCCTCGCCTTCAAAGAATTTATAGCCATCTATGAAACGTAAGTGTAACTGAAAACTGGAAGGAAGTCCATAGCAGTGATTTCAGACTAGACATGGAAAGGATGAGAGACATATTAGAATCATTGTGAAGGCGTACTCAGCCCTGTATCAAATTCTGACAGTATATCAGGCTGGCTCCTCCTCAGGAAAATTAATGAATAGAAAAAGAAATAATTATTCACAAAGATAATCATATTTTTAAATCAAACATAAAAAACAAAAATGAAAAGGTATATCCTATTTGAAAGAAAAAGAAAAATGAAAAATGAATGAATAAAATAACATTTGAAAATCAACACTATAATTTCTTACAATGGTGTCTGGTTGTTGTGACACTGTTGTTGAAACCGTTGCCGTTGCTGATAAGGGGGGGGTGGATGGTCGCAGGTGTTGGTGACCATCACTGGCTAGTTCTTCACTGTATAACAGTGAGTATTCTATCCCGAAGAACAGGAATGCCAGGTCTTTTCCGCAGCAATGCTGTGGAGTTACGTCCTGCAATTTCTTACAGGTTGCACAGGTTGTGAGATAAAATTGGCCGAAGTCTCTGGACGATTAGCCCATTAGTCCTTCTCCATCCGTTCTACTCGTTGATTGTCAGGTGACCCTCTCTGACATCCAAGCTGGAAAGATAGACTGGTTACCACTGCTTAAATAATCACTCTCATGGTATTAAATTTCAAAAGAAGTGGGGTGATTATTACAACAGTCAAACCTAGAGGCAAGACTGAAAGGACTAAGTTTATTATTGGTCAAAGTGAGGCTTTCAACCCAATAAATCCACGAGAAATAACAAGGCATGCATGTACTTCAGTAGAGTTGGGAGCTGTGAGTATAGAGATTTACGTTATAACCAGCGGCACACACGTCACCTTTCGGGGGGGGGAGAGAAGAGGGTGGGGACGGGATAGCGGGAGCTAGACTGACCCTACCTTAAACAAGTAGCCGGCTGACAAACTATCAATTGCGGGAGGGGGAGAAAAAGCGGGAAAAAACGGGAGCGAGCGTGATTACCCTACTAGTAGCCGGCCAGACAAAAACTATTCATTTTCAGGGAGGGGGAGAAAAGGCGGCGAGAAAAACGGGAGGATTGACTTACCATACCTTAACTAGAAGCGGCAGTGAAACAGATGAAACTATATTTTTCCCTATACACCTATCTATTGAACTTTTCCCTCACACTCCCCATGCTAAAGACTTATAGTCAAGTAGTATAAGAGGAAATAGCGAGGAAAAAGATTCTAACATGTGGTAGTGCGTGTAAGGCAACAATATCTTTAACTGACTGTCACGGACTTAACCAGTCAAGAGAAATAATTGGATGACCTTTGCTATTCACTAATATGGAACTTAAAAAGCTGGTCAAGTTGCCAATGTCCACATCAAGAGGGGACTGTTGGTTCCCTTAAAGTTTTCTAGGTATATCAAAGGTTTGTGGGTTTCCGTTTCGAAATGAATTCTTTTCCAGCAAATAAAATTTAAGTTTGTGAGATACACCACCACAAGGGCTAAACATTCCTTTTCTATTGTGGAGTATATTGTTTCTGCGGGAAGGAGTTTCCGGCATAGGAAGCATACAGGTAAGGGAGTACCATCATGGTATTGGAGTAAAACACCGCAACCTAAGCCAGTATTGGAGGCATCAGTTCTCAGACAAAATGTTTATTAATATCTGGAATCTTAAGTATAGGAGTCTTTAGCCAAAATATACTTTTAATCTCATTAAACTTTTCCGAGCTACGTCGGAAAGTTCAAGAGGTGCTCACAGACTTTTTATGAAACGTCCGATAGTTGCCTGAAGATCAGCAAGATTCGGATAAAACCGTGCATAAAAATTTACAGAACCAAGAAGCTATGCCATGAGTTTCTTGGTTTTGGGGAATTTAAATTATAATAATGCTTTGATCTTACTGGGGGGGAGAGGCTGCAGAGTGTTATTAGAAGTATCAGTCCAAGACTATCTAATCTTGTTATACCAAGGAAGCATTTCTTCGGCTGGCAGTGAGGCCATTGTGAGCGTAAACCTACGACAAAACTGATGTTAAGGTTTGGATATGTTGCCCCACGTAGATGTCATTACGTGAATGTTATCAAATTAAACTGAAAACTTTTGGCATTATTACCCAAGACCTTTTCAGCAGTATTTACGTAGGTAGCAAGGCAGTTACCAAACGAATGGGCACATAGTTTCTATTACTGCATCCAGTCCTTGGTGTGTAGGAAAGCGGTGTAATCGGTTAGGATGAAGGATCTAACTTACTTGATGATATGCCTGTGCAATATCAATCTCATGAAAAGAAGGAAGCGTCATTAAAATTTGTGTTGATCGCTATCTTTTATGGGCATCAGGCTCGCATCCTCCGAGTATAGCATAAGGCCTAATGAAGTCAATAGCAAGTCTATATGGAATTCATACTCCTTCTTAACCATGACTACTGGTGAAACATATGAAGGATACTGAAGGTTCAATGTCTTTAGTTTTAATTAATTTGTCTACCTCTCGGTCAATGCTACCTAAGGTGAACTGGAACGGGTATAATTTACGTTTGATAGGATTGTCCGTCAATAAGTCAATCTTATGGAACTACCGTGGAGTAACACTGGAATATCAGTAAAGACGTCTGAAAGTTACTCACACATTGAAGTATTTTTTCATGTCTGCTTATGGTCTATCCAAAGATTCATTAATATTTATGGTGGTTGCGTCGAAGTTGGTCAACAGTCACCAAGAAATGTAGTTCTTCATCTAGTCTAAGTTAAGAGGTTTGTCAATTTTGCCATCTTTACTTCTTCAGTTGTCTTATCAAGGTCGTGTGGAAAAAACTAAGTGACATTATTATAGGCAGTTAACGAAAATTTTTCGGTAATTTTCTTAAGGATGTTATGTAAAGCTTAGGTTTCCATTTGACTTCTATGAGGTTAGTCAACTTTCTACACAAACATTTTTTTAAATACTTTATATGGACCTTTCAATGCTACTAATAATTTATTTGACTTGATAGCAAAAGTACAAGAACTCAATCAACCTACTTTAAAATTTCTCCTCTGACTTTTGGAATCAAAATAGGTTTTGTACTGGTACATTGACAAACTTAAAGTTTGTCGAAACTATTGACAGTGGTCTCTCAAGTTTGCGACATAAGGTCAAGGAGATACTGGTAAGAAGACTGAAAACAAACTCAGCATGTACCTCCTCATTAGTCAAATAAGCATGAGGAGGGACAGGGGACCTCTGCCAGTCTACCATAGAGAAGATTCAAAAGGTGGAAACCCCAAAGAGTCACTGGGAACTTCCCTCAGGCAAACAAAGCTCAGGGTGTGGTAACGATGCCACACTCCTTAGGTTTGAGGGAGCAAGTTTCTTAACATGGACTTGTGAATCGAATGATGGCGCTCAATCGCCATTACAGCTGGGATGATAGGGTTGTTGTGAATGAGAGGCTTCACTCCCTGGAAGTTGGTTTATAGATGTTGCATTAAGTCAGATGTGAATTGTGTCCCGGTTCAGACAAAATTTCTCTAGGGATGCACACTCTGGAGTAGTGGACAAAAGGGATTCAGCCACTATGTAGTTTTATTTATTATATATTATTATAATCAAAAAGAAGCGCTAAGCCACAAGGGCTATACAGCCACCCTCTGTAGTAGTTATGGTTCTTTAAGGGTTATGCTTCAGGGAAATCGAAGCATTAAATGTCAACCAGTGTTAATATTATTCTATGTCCCCCAGATGAAAGTGGAGATAAAGACAACGATGTCAATAGCTACTCTTTCAAAAACGGTTAACCGTAAAAAGGTAGGCTTTTTGACCATAGGTACATCGCCTGGTACCTAGGGAGGATGGACAGTTGGCAAACTTTAACACGATCTTACAATAGTAGTGCATTCCCGAGGAACATTTTAGGCCAAAAATAGGTTTCCTATTTTAATTTAAAGTTTTACGATTGCGAGAAATGTCGGCCACTGGCAGGGTATGAGCCATTTTAAGAACAGTCTCTCTGCATTGACTTGGAACAAACTAAGATGGAATAGTCTTCTCATATGGAAATTTAATTTGAATATGACTTGTACAAAGATACCTTTGAATACAGTGATATTCCTCCACTCCTTAAATTATTTCTGCTTCTAGTTGCTCCTCAAATAGTCGCCTACCTTCTCACTTGCCACTTATCTATTTTGACCAGTGTATTAGTGAGAGAGAGAGATGAGTGAGTGTGTGTCCTAATCATATACGATCTTCGCACTTAATTCTTCCCCTGCTTCGAGCAGGTCGATCTCGGTCTATCCTGTGATCTAAAGTGTCTCAAGCGCAGTTATACCGAACAGAGCTATCATCGCTCAACGTGGAGAGAGATATAGAGAGATATCTCACACATCGACTCTTACTATCCTCACTCTCCCGCGATAAGTTATGGACAGATGTTGTCACACTGCGCATCTCCACACAGGCTGTGCCTATAGTGAAGGGAGTGAGATTACTATACAATTTGGTAAATACTCGCAACCACATAACCCTATGCTTGGCTTCATGTGTATTGAAAGTATGTTAACTTAAACTTAAGTCTTGTTGTTTTGTTATCTTGAAGTTGTAGCGATTCTAGATTCGCACACTACAGAGAGATAGAGATGAGCTACTCTGACTGTATGTCCATTCGGTATCTGATGTGGATCTCTTCCACTATCATTAACAATTGACTTGTGTCTATTCTTACTGCACAGTGATATCTCTATGTATAACGTTCACTGCATCGAAGTCATATGTGACGCTCGCTCGAGATTAAGATCGATCTCCTGATCTCGAGTGTGCTATGCTCAGAGACTGTTTCCGATAGTGTGAGACCTAGATGTTTACTCGTTAATACTTCGGAAATCATATGTCATCTAACTTTGATGTTCTTCTATCTTGTTGCGTCTAGCTCACCAATGACAGTATCATTACACAAAGGTCTCTGCGAATATGCGCTATTTATAAACCATTATTTCATCTTATTATCTTGAACGATGATACGACTAGCTCCTCTCTCATCTTCTAAACCACTTCTCACTATAGTGTACTAGGATAGCGAACGCGCGATCTCCACTCTCTATATGAATAAAACATGATAAGATATACGACTACTACCAATAGATTTCATTTCTTACGCTCTCCGTTCGTAATTGCTACATAGATTATGAGAGATGATCGAGTAACGCCACCCGGACTCGCCCTCAGTTTCATAGTTGAGATAGCCTAGTGCGCTCCGCTAACATCTCCGACTCCTACCCGCTCGCACACTCTCTCTTGCTATCAACCTAATGTCACAATTATTGTTGCGCATCACCACACCCGTGTAAGTATAACTGTCGAGAGTCGTCCTGAAGCCCCACGTAGTGCAAAGTTATATGTCTTACAGCTCGCAAGTGATATGTTGATTATATATTCAGACGCGCCAATTGGTGTATATCTTTTTTGAAGCGCGCTCTCTCGCGCATCTGCTACGCTCGAAATAACTTTCATATTTAGATCGCTATAGGTATGAATTTTGTTTTATATTCTTTCAGATTGCTACCTCTGCTCACCCTCTCTCCATCTCGCTAAACCTTTTGTGTATATAGATTCTTCAGAGGATCTGGCTGATTAGAAGACTCTCTGTGTTCTATGAAATATAATAGTTTAGAGCTGTTGTGATATGCGTTATTGCTCTATACGTCAATGTAAATGACTTCCAGCGTAAAGATTACGTTTAGTCATATGAAAACATTGTTGAGAGAAAGGACTAGGTGTATTGATTCTGTGATGACTGGTCATTACAGTCTTTAAAACATTTACAGTTTAAGTCCGAATAGAGACCTCTGCTCCGAGTGTTATGTTGTCACATCGGTAATCGAACCTCTGTTTTTCCTCGCCATCATGAGTTATAGCTTAGATGTGATACACTCTCGCGTTGGAGGGACGTCGGATGTGTTCTCGCGCGCAACACGCGCTCACACTCCAACAGTTCCTCGAGATCACTCAATGACATTTTATAGTGATAGAGAGATAGAGATATTAGAACGTTTTTCATCAGTAATTTAACAGATATCTTTACGGCGAAGACGCTCATAAATTCGCTCCTCTCGTCATCTGATCTCTATTGAGACTGTGTGTGGTTTTAGATGTGTGTGTGTGTTAGTGTGTGGAGGCAGAGCGGAAAGCTCTCGCGACGTCATCTGGGCGCACCACGACTGTTGTGGACCTGTATTTTGGGTGTCACGCTCTCAGCTGATCGCCTTTAGGGTCTGTATCAGGATTTGTGAGGCTCAGCATACAGGTCAGCAGACTCAGCAAACTTCCTCAGCTTTAATCAGGTTACGTTCTCAGATGAACGTTCGTATTGGTGGGGAAGAGGCTGTCAGGAACTGGTCTAGCAATCCATGAAGTCTCTAAGAGATTCTAACTCTGTGATCAATTCCTGAACTCTCTATCCAAAAGTCAAAAACAACGAAAGAGTGATACCTGTAGCTGCCTGAAAGTTCTGGCCAGGCTGTAAGGTGGCATACCTGATCTTGCCTTTCCTGTAAGAATTTGTGGTTTTTTGCATTTGCTTGTTAGGACTAGCCTTCTTGCAGTAGGTTATCGATTACATTAATATCCTGCGACAAAGTTGCATAGATATTCAAAGCGTGTTAACAGAATACTAACATTCCTAACCTGGTAGCCAGGTCGTCTGCAGGCCATTCTCAGAGGGTAGCAGTATTTTTCAACCTGGATAAATGTAAAAGTTATGTCTTCCCCCTCTGTGTGAAGGGAGGTTAAATTAGGTGTTGGAATATGTGCACTAGCTGCACGTTGTTCCATTACTCCTTCAATTAATTGCTGTTGTGAGAAAGTTAACTTCTTACTCTAATTCAAGGCGAGTTTGTTCGAGCTCGGTGCGATCCTTTTTCTCTCTCTTAACAGTTTATTCTCTCTGTCCTTTAGCTCTTTCCTCAAGTTCCCTTAATTTTACCTGTTCCTCACGTAATCTTAGCTTGTTCTCTCACTTATTCTCTAGCTCTCTCTTCCACGATCAAGTATATCAACGCTACTTTGGGTCTTCTTTAACTCTTTCGATCTCTCTCTCTCCTTTTCTCTTCTTTTTCGATTCTCTCTCTCTCCTTTTTCTTTTTCTGTTCCCTTTCTGTCTTTATAGGATCTCTTCTCAATTCTTCTCCTCTCTCCTCTTTTTCTTCTTCTCTTTCCATTTCTGTATTTCTTCTCTCTCAATTCTGCTCTCTTTCAAGTCTTTCCTGGATCTTAGTCTAATGAAAGGATCTAAATTTTTCCCAGTCATTCCTAACTTACTTCCAGCGTTCATCCAAACTGGCATTCATCCCATACTTGCAAGAATAACTTAAACTTTCAGGGGAAATGAAACGGGTATTACCAGAAAATGGGAGGGTTCAATTCCTTTGCTCCACTCAAACTGTAATAAAACCAGAGGGCTCTATCCCTGCTTCGAGATTAGAGAACAATATGTATTAAAGATGTAAAAACAATAAGCGCGGCGGCTCTTGGCCGGCCCTCGCGCTAGCCGTGGCGGCTGCCAGTCCTGTGGCAGTTATGGTAGACACCTGGTTGAGGGGCAGGCCTCAGGTGACCCTCTCTCACTCTCGTGCATACTATCTTGATGATACTATGCACAGTGAAGACTACCTCATCAGAGCCTAACAGAAAAGCGTTCGCTAGATGCCTCGGCATCGAACATTGCATACTACGACCTGATGTTACACATCCAGTCGCGATTCTATTTATCAGCAAGACAAAGAGAACTCCATAATCAAATGCAGAAATCACAATACAGCCGCTGCCCCACAGGGTAGACAAATGAGACGGCCCGCGTCCCCCCTAGCGTGTGCCCTCATAATCTACTCGACAAAAGTGTTTCACTCGATCCAACAAGATAGAAAAGTCGGCACGCAACCTTATCTATGCTATATGTCTACACGCGCCACTCCGTACGTGACCCTTACCAATATCATCGGCCTGACCTTTCACAATCACCAAAATCTTTTAATCCCATGTACCGTAGTCCTACATAGAGAATGATTACTCATGGCTGGTGGTAACCGTCTGTGGTATACGTCGTTGAGTTCCCAATGGTAGTTCGAGATCGGAGTTGAATCTTTATGCTGTAGAGTTGATTCTGGCCAGGTCGCCACTTGTGATAAGGATTACTCAGCCCTGTAACACTTGAGTCAGGATTACTCAGGCTGGCTCCTCTCAGGAAAATTGTGAATTGAAAAAGAAATAATTATACTAGACATACACTTAAACATTTTATTAATAGAAAAATATAAAATGTAAAACATCTTTAATATGATATATTATCTACATTTAATGAAAATGAAAATGAAAAATATAAATGATAACTGAATTCAACGATAATTTAGATGTATATAAAACGTGGGTTGTTGGTGTTGGTGAACAAGGTGTTGAAATTCGTAGGCCGTTGCTGATTGATGGGGGGGGGGATCGCAGGTGTTGGTGGACCACCAATGGCTTAGATCTTACAGATTATTGCGTGTGTATAATATCCCGATGACAGCAAAACAGGGTTTCTTGTACCGCTGCAATGCTGTGGAGTTACGGTTCAGCAATTTTCCTACAGATTGACAGGTAGTTCAATTACCAAAATGGAGAAGTCTATGACGTAGTCCTTCTCCTGTTCTCGCTCGTTGTTTGCCAGGTGACCCTCTCTGACATCCAAGCTGAGATGATAGACGGTTACCCACTGGCTTAAATAATCACTCTCCTTGGTAAGTCTGATAATTAAATAAGATGTGGTGATTTTTACAAACAGTCAATATCAGAGCAAGGCTGAAAAAGACTAAGTTTATCATTGATCAAAAGTGGAAGCTTTCATCAATAAAATCCATAGATTACAAGGCAGGCATGTACTTACAGTAGGAGTTGCGCGCTGTCAGTCTAGTGATTTACTGTTTAACAGAGCCCTAGTCACCCTTTCCGGGGCGGTGGGAGAGGGAGGGGAAGGGGGGGTATCGGAGTAGGACTGTCCCTACCTTTACAAAGCAGCCGGCAGTCAAAACTATCACTTTTCAGGGAGGGGGAGGAAAAGGCGGGCGAAAAAAAAAAACTGGGAGCTTGACTTACCCTAGATTACTAGATAGCGGCAGACTCAAACTATCAATTTAGGGGGTGGGGGAGAAAAGGCGGGAATATCGGGAGCTAGAACTGACCGCACCTTAACGAGTAGCCGGCAATGAATCTATTGTAAATATATTTATAATATACTATATATATATATATATATACTATATTTATATATATATATATTTATATATATATATATATATATCTATTATATATATATATATATATTACCTCTCTACTTATCTATTGAATTTTTCCCTACAGACGTTTAGGAAGTATTCTTCAGTCATAGAGTCGGCAAGCAAGTGGAAATAGCCTTGCAATGTGAAGTTGTGGAGGGCAGGAACATACATAGTTTTAAGAAGAGAATGACATAAAGGGCTCAGAAGCAGAGAGAGAGAAATACAGGTGCGATCAGTGACCCCTGCAACCCAACATTTGGTGAGTACAATAAGCGGAGTACAAACCACACACAACACAACACACATACACCACACACTATACACACACACACACACACACACACACACACACAACGCAACATACACACATACACACCACCACTCACATACACATCACACACACACACACACACACACACACACACACACACACACACCACAACACACACACACATACACACACAACACACACAAATTACACCCCACACACACACACACACATACACACCCACACCACACACACACACACACACACACACACACACACACACCACATGTATAGCGCACTGTCGCACAGGAAAAGAGCGTAGATAGGTCATGTTTACATAGCGCTGAATATGGTTGTTGTATAGTCGCTCGTCCGTAAATGACGCGCGCCTGTGGATCGCGGACGGACACTAGACCTCTGAGAGACCTCACGCTAATTCGCAGTCTCGTCATGATCCCAACATGCACTACTATCTCTCTCTCATCAGGTTAGTATATCACACAGAGATCTCCATACTCTTCTCTCACTACTGTAATCACACTCTCCATCACCAATCCACTTAGTCCTCCCACTGATGATCTATACACATACTCATCCACTCATCACACTCACACACAGACTCTAATACAAACGTCGATACCGCTGCAACTTATCTCACAAACGACATGCACTCATCATTTCAGCTGCTATCATATGCGGTACAACGCTCGCTAGCCTCATTGCAGCTCAAGCCAGCAACGCCCCGTGCCGTCACATCAGTACTGGCGTTTCACACGAGTCACACGGCACATCACACGTTACTCCAGTGGACGTTTCCCTATTATCCCTGCGAATGTACGGAGGACATTAGTTTGTGTTCACTTATTGGGATCATTAACTAATGAATATAATACAATTGCCATATATAAAAAGTATTTTTGTGTTGAAAGACAATTGCAGCTGATGGTATATCACAACGGAAGCACTCTTTCCATTTATCTATAGTACCATGTTGTGTTTATGCGTCACAGGTCAGTTGCAGTCCAGTCAAGATGGAGATTATAATACATAAACAATGGTCTACTTGACCTTCGACACTAGATCATTGGTGTACTTACTGCAGATAATATATGTTAAACCCTACTGGTAAAAACATCATTTACAGAGATAGAATTATGTGAAGTCTCTTCAGCTCAGCAGTGTGAAATTCACCAGTACAGTTGGGTTCAAATTATGGATGTTTACCATAGAGGTGAGAACAGTGACTGGTGGTTTGCTCATTTGGATGTCCACCACGATTTTTATTCAATCTGAAAATGTTAGATGACTGCAAAAACTTGAATGGAACCAGAGTCAGTTATAGAAAGAATCGATTAATCACTTGAGTTCT
This sequence comes from Cherax quadricarinatus, assembly GCF_026875155.1. NCBI lineage: Eukaryota > Metazoa > Arthropoda > Malacostraca > Decapoda > Parastacidae > Cherax > Cherax quadricarinatus. The sequence goes on along the minus strand of NC_069492.1, from coordinate 5,648,272 downwards.
AGCTTAGCAGTGCTTCCCATACCATTCAGATGACAGCGTGAACATCTGGAGATCTTTATTGTTGACGTTTCGCCATCTGTGGCTTATCAATACAAATTCTTGGAATAAGAAAATCAGAAAGAACTATATACTTTTTTATTTTTATACGATTTTATGTAAAAACAACATACACTTGATACAGCCGACAATTAGCTAATCAAAACCGGGACAGACACTGTCAGTACACACACAATAAACAAAAAACATTTTAACATATTGATATAAACGAAATTCTACCCGTAAGAAAACCCAACCCGTTTACGGGAAAAAAAAAACACCAGACTACAAAAATAGAACGTCGGAGTCATAATACATGTAGGATAAGTCCATATAATCATGTATATATGTATTACATACTCATGCACATATAACACTTACATGTATGTGCACATATGTTCTTCAGCACAGACTGGGATTATACTAGAACAAACAAACAAACAAAAAAAAATAGAGCTTTTCACTAAAAAAAAAAACTAGACAAACTAAATCATAACATCATAACTGAAGTGGCGACAATGTCAGGTACAACAAAAAACTTTGTAAACACATTTATATAACCAATTCTACTAAATACCCAACCAACCGACTTCCAAACAAACAGTCGGAGTCTTTATAAAACATGTAGGAATGGAGTCCTACAAACATATATATATATGTTTAACATATACGCATGCATATACACACATACGTGTATGTTGCATTTGTTCGTACAGAACAACTGATCATACATAGAAATAAAGCTCTAAATTGATTTTCACCAAATAAACTAAAAAAAATATTACATCCAATGATAGACACTATATACCTGAAGACAATGGTTCCACAAACACACCTAACACACCAAAAATTAATGTTACCGATTAACACTCAATATATAATATGAACTTCCAGTCCAAATGAAGCGTATATATTAAACCCCATCAAATAACTTTTATTATTTCTCGTACATAGGTCATGTTGTACCCATTCAATAAGATAAAAAGAGACGTATGACAAGGATAAATCTAACATCAGATTCGAATGTATAAAACATATCCTCACAATATACATATAAATTTATAACGCCGCCCCTAGATAAAATGGTTCTGATAACAATAAGAGAAAAACAGAAAATCACATACTACTTTTTTGACTCTTGTGATTTTACAAAAATTCATTAATGTTACATTTACCCCGGAGCCCCGACGGCTCCCACACGGCGAAACGATACAATAAAGATAACCAGATGTTGCACAAGTGTCTTAACTTTCATCTTGTCGGTATTGTACACTGTCTTGCCACAGAGACATGCAACAAAAATGGAAAAATGTTCCATAACTGTAGAGCATTAACAAGCTGCATTGCTAATTAAAGCTCGACCTTTGCCTCTCTGTGAACGCACATAGTACCACTCAGAGGAACCCGTAAACCTATAAAAAACATTCAGACAGAAATTTGGAATAGACGTTAATAATCTTTGATTATAGAAAGAAAGGGGATTTCATTTCCTCAGATCATGAATCAATTGGACAGAAGAAGAGCTTTCTCTGAACGAATTTCTTAAGCAAGTAAAACCAATCTATTGGCTGCCACTATATGAAGAATCTGTTAGGGTTTTAAAGCTTTTGTGTGAAGAAACGTTTAACAGATGTTAATGCTTGCTGAGTTGTGTATGGTGAGTGAAGAACACGTTTAACAGTGTTAATGATTTCAGAGTATGTGATGTGAAGACCACGTTATAACAGTGTTAATGATTGTGAGTGTGTATGTGAGTGAAGAACACGTTATACAGTGGTTAATGATTGCTGAGTATGTGAGTGAAGAAACACGTTATTATACAGTGTTAATGATTGCTGAGTGTTGATATGTGAGGTGAAGAACACGTTATAACAGTAGTTTAATGATTGCTGAGTGTGTATGTGAGTGAAGAACACGTTATACAACAGGTGTTAATGATGCTGAGTATGTGAGTGAAAGAAACACGTTATAACAGTTGTTTATGACGATTATGGTTTTGTATGTGAAGGAAGGAAACACGTTTTAACATTGTTAATGATTACTGAGTTGTGTATGTGTGTGAAAGAAACACTGTTATACAGTGCTTAATGAGTGCTTCTGAGTGTGTGAGTGACAGAACACGTATATAAACAGTGTTAACTGAGTGATGAAATGTGTGTGATCAGTCTCAACATTGTTATAATGTTAGAACACATTATAACAATTGTTATAATGATTAAGAACAATTATTAACAGTGCCGAGACTGATGAAGTCTGAACTTGATAAAGCTTTTTTTTCTTCACCATTTTAAATTGCTACATCACACAGCGTAATTTCCTCTGATATTAATATTTGGTACTTTAGATAAAAATTATTACCTGGTACCTGATGTGTTTGTAGGTAGTGAACATTGTTACAGTAGTTCTGTATCACCTGGAAAACATCGAACTACAAGATCAGTTTGTAAATAATGATCTTGTACGTGACATTTACATGTTCCGCTTAATGTTCATGATTGTTGTTAATTATGTGTACTTTATTCGAGTCGTTCTTACTTGTGTCAGCAAAATTCAGCTCTTAGAATCTTTACATGTCAAAGATTCGAGAAACGATTTTTTTAATTATAATGTCATTTTATACTCATTGTGCGACTAGAAATTACAATAATTATTCACAAAATTCCTTTTGCTATATTAAATTACAAATTATTAATGTTTTAAAAAAACTGGTGATAAGTTGTGCTTATTAAAAAGGTGAAATTGAAAGCATTGTTTGCAGGCACAGATGTTTTCATTGAACATCGTTTTGATCTTTGTTGATCTTTTGTTCAGTATCATTGGTTCAGTCACTGCACTCTGTGGTCAATGCTGTGTTAATGTACTGTACACTCCATACCCACTCAGTATTCTTTAACAATAGGTGATAGTGGTACTCTGCATCTCAAACACACTCACCACACTTTAACAATGTGTAATAATCAGCTCAACATCACACACTAAACACTTTTTTAGACAATGTGGCATAATATGATGTACTTCACACAATCGGGCTACAACAACAGCTGTTCGTTATCAGACGAAAAAAAAAACAGGTAATGTTCCACAGTACATTTGAGGGGGTCGTTGAGGCTGTGAACCCCAAACACAGGCATTTCCTCAAGAGGAACTTAACTCTTCTATAATGTAGCATCACCATGGAGCATAACCATATATGTTTTAATATTTTTATATGACAGAGGGTAATTACAGAGGGGACACACGAATCTGTGTGAGTAAAACACACGGGTAGACTCGTACCGTAGTCCAGCCAGAAGAGAAGAACTTCTCGTCCGGTTACACCACCATGGTGAGGCCAGTTATTGTAAATTATTTTCTTTTATTTATATGCCATAGTTTTTAATCTGTTAAAATTAATTTTATGCATCTTCCTGTATCTTTTGTGTTAACATGTATAACAGTTTGGTGTATGTATATATGGTGTTACTATGTATAACAGCGTATCTCTAGTGTTATTATACATATTATAGTGAGCGAAATGTTCTTACAACAAAGATACTTCACGATGTATAAGAATCTCAGTGAAACAAATAATGTATATTTGTACCTTGTTTGTTTTCTTAAGAGAAAAGTAACAAGACATACTACAGTCTTACAAGACACACTACAGTCTTGCAAGACACACTACAGTATTACAAGACACACTGTAGTCTTACAAGACACACTGTAGTCTTACAAGACACACTACAGTATTACAAGACACACTGTAGTCTTACAAGACACACTGTAGTCTTACAAGACACACTACAGTCTTACAAGACACACTACAGTCTTACAAGACACACTACAGTCTTACAAGACACACTACAGTCTTACAAGACACACTACAGTCTTACAAGACACACTACAGTCTTACAAGACACACTACAGTCTTACAAGACACACTACAGCCTTACAAGACACACTACAGTCTTAAAGACACACTACAGTCTTACAAGACACACTACAGTCTTACAAGACACACTACATTTCTTAAAGACAATAAGCTACAGAACACTACAGTCTACAAGACCCCACTCGTCTTAATGACACATAAGTTTACAAGACCCACTAAGTCTTAAAACACACTAGGTCTTACAAGACACATTTCAGCCCTACAAGACACACTACCAGTCTTACAAGACATACTCAGGCTTACAAGACACACTACAGTTTTAAACAAGGACACACTACAGTTTAAAAGGGACACACTACAGTCTTGCAAGACACACTACAGTCTTGCAAGACACACTACAGACTTAATAGACACACTACAGTCTTACAAGACACACTACAGTCTTACAAGACACACTACAGTCTTACAGACACACTATATTTCTTAAAGACACATTTACGTCTTACAAGACACACTACAGTCTTACAAGACACACTACAGTCTTACAAGACACACTACAGTCTTACAAGACACACTAAAGTCTTACAAGACACACTGTAGTCTTACAGGGCACGCTACTGTCTTTCAATACACACTACAGTCTTACAAGACACACTACAGTCTTACAAGACACACTACAGTCTCACAAGACACACTACAGTCTTACAAGACACACTACATTCTTACAAGGCACACTAGAGTCTTACAAGACACACTACAGTCTTACAAGACACACTACAGTCTTGAAAGACACACTACAGTCTTACAAGACACACTACAGTCTTACAAGACACACTACAGTCTTACAAGACACACTACAGTCTTGCAAGACACACTTCAGTCTTGCAAGACACAACTACAGACTAATAACACACTACAGTCTTAACCAGACACCTACATCTTACAAGGCACACTACAGTCCTTACAGAACACACTATATCCTTTACAAACACACTACAGTCTTACAAGACACACTACAGTCTTAAAGACACTCTACAGTCTTGCAAGACACACTACATCTTACAAGGCACACTTAGAGTCGTTACAACACACTACAGTCTTACAGAGCTCACTACAGCTTACAGGACACACTATATCCTTACAAGACACACTACAGTCTTACAATACACACTACGTCTTACCAGACCACTAGCAGTCTTGCAAGACACACTACATTCTTACCAAGGCACACTAGAGTCTCCAAGACACACTACATTCTTACAAGGCACACAAGATCTTACAAGACACACTACAGTCTTCAAGACACACTACAGTCTTACAAGACACACTACAGCCTTACAAGACACACTACAGTCTTAATTAGACACACTAGATGTCCCTTAACGGACACACTCAGTCCCTACAAGACACACTCCAGTTCTTAGAAGACACAGTAACAGTCTTACAAGACACACTACAGTCTTACAAGACACACTAGAGTGTGCTTACAAGACACACATACAGTCCTACAAGACAGACACTCCAGTCTTACAAGACATACTACAGCTTACAAGACACACTACAGTCTTACAAAGACCACTACAGGTCTTGCAAGACACACTACAGTCCCGCAAGACACACTACAGCTTGTAAGAACACACTACAGAATTAATAACACACTAACAGTCTTACAATACACACTACAGTCTTACAAGGCACACTACAGTCTTACAGACAACACTATAGTCTCACAATAAACATACAGGCTTACAAGACACACACAGTCTTACAAGACACACCACAGTCTTTCAAGATACACTAACATCTTACAAGCACACTAGAGTCTTACAAACAACACTACAGTCTACAAGACACGCTTCAGTCTTACAAGCACACTGTAGTCTACAAGACACACTACATCTTACAAGACTCACTACAAACAGTCATACGAGACCCACACTACAGTCCTTACAAGACACACTACTGTCCCCCCCCCCCCAACCCCCCCCTTTTATGACAAGACACACTACGTCTACAAGGACACACTACAGTCTTAATAGACCTCACACAACTTACAAGACACACAACAGTCTTACAAGAAGCACACTACAGTCTTACAAGACACACTACAGTCTTAACAAGACCACACTACAGTCCTTAAATAGACCACTACAGTCTTCCAAGACACACTACAGTCTTACAAGAACACACTACAGTCCTTACAAGACACACTACAGTCTACAAAGACAAACTACTGTCTTGCAAGACACACTCTACAGTCTTGAAGACACACTAACAGACTTAATAGACACACTACAGTCTACAAGACCACACAACAGTCTTGCAAGACACACTACAGTCATACAAGACACACTAACAGTCATTACAAGACAAACACTATAGTCTTACGTTACAAGACACACTATATACTACACGACAGCACTACAGTCTGCAAGACACACTGTAGTCCTTACATGACACACTAAAGTCTTACAAAGACACACTGTATCTTACATGCAGACGCCCTACTTCTTTCAATACACACTACAGTCATTACAAGACACACTAACAGTCTTACATGACACAACACAGTCTCACAAGACCACACTAAATACAGTCTTACAAGACACACTACATTCTTACAAGGCACACTACAGTCTTACAAGACACACTACAGTCTTACAAGACACACTACAGTCTTACAAGACACACTACAGTCTTACAAGACACACTACAGTCTTACAAGACACACTACAGTCTTGCAAGACACACTACAGTCTTGCAAGACACACTATAGACTTAATAGACACACTACAGTCTTACAAGACACACTACAGTCTTACAAGACACACTACAGTCTTACAAGACACACTAAAGTCTTACAAGACACACTGTAGTCTTACAGGGCACGCTACTGTCTTTCAATACACACTACAGTCTTAACAAGACCACAACCGTCTTACAAGACACACTACAGGTTCCTCACAAGACACACTAGACAGTCTTACAAGACACACTACATTCCTACAAGCACACTAGAGTCTTACAAGACACACTCCAGTCTTACAAGACACACTACAGTCCTTGAAAGACACACTAACAGTCATTACAAGACACACTACAGTCTTACAAGACTCACTTACAGTCCTTACAAGACACACTACAGTCTTGCAATACACACTACTACAGTCTTGTAAGACACACTACAGACTTAATACACACTACAGTCCTTACCAACACACTAAGTCTTACAAGCACACTACAGTCCTTACAGGACACACTAAAATCCTTACAAGACACACTACAGTCTTACAAGACACACTACAGTTCTTACAGGGAGACACACTACAGTCTTGCAAGCACACTACATTCTTACAAGGCAACACTAAGGTCTTACAAGACACTACTACAGTCTTACAAGACACACTTCAGTCTACAAGACAGAACTGTATCTTACAAGACACAACTACATCTTTCAAGACTCACTACAGTCCTTACAAACACACTACAGTCTTACAAGAGACACACAACAGTCATACAAGACACACTAAGTCTTACAAGACACACTCACAGTCTACAAACACACTGCAGTCTTACAAGACCCTACAGTCTTAACAAGACACACTACATTCTTACAAGGAACACTAGAGTCTTACAAGAGACACTACAGTCTTGCAAGACACACTACACTCTTGGAAGACACACTACTGTCTTACAAGACACACTACAGCTTACAAGTCGACACTAACAGTCTTGCAAGACACACTATCAGTCTTGCAAGACACATTTTAACTATAGACTTAATAGACACACTACAGTCTTACAATACACACTACAGTCTTACAAGACACACTACAGTCTTACAAGACACACTACGTCTAGCAAGACACACTACATCTGCAAGACCACACTACAGTCTTACAAGACACACTTCAGTCTACAAGACACACGTAGTCTTACAAGATGCACTGTATCCTTACAAGGCACACTATGTCTACAATACACACTACAGTCCTTACAAGACACACGTACAGTCTTACCAAGACACACTACAGAGTCCTTGCAAGACAACAGTACAGTCTTACAAGACACACTACAGTCTTACAAGACAACACTGCGCAGTCTTGCAAGACACACTAACAGTCTTATACAAGACACACATAACAGTCTTAACAAGAAACACTACAGTTCCTTGCAAGACAAACTAACAGTCCTGCAAGACACACTATAGACTTAATAGACACACTACAGTCTTACAAGACACACTAGAGTCTCACAAGACACACTACTGTCTTACAAGACACACTACAGTCTTACAAGACACACTACAGTCTTACAAGACACACTACAGTCTTACAAGACACACAACAGTTTTACAAGACACACTACAGTCTTACAAGACACACTACAGTCTTACAAGACACACTACAGTCTTACAAGCACTACGTCTTAATAACACACTACAGTTTAAAAGACCACAAAC
>NC_069492.1:5587739-5639403 GCF_026875155.1 Cherax quadricarinatus | reverse complement strand
AAGACGACAGTCAAAGACCAGGTGATCAGGCTGATGAAAGAAGGTGGGGAACTCATAAGAAACGATCAAGAGGTACGCGAGGAGCTCAACATGAGATTTAAGTATTCACAGTGGAGACAGGAAGGACTCTGGGAAGACAGGACAGAGGGGGACACCAACAGGGAACAGACCAACAAGTGCCGGATGACACAAATGAGGAGGAGGTGAAGAAGCTGCTAAGTGACGTTAATACCTCAAAGGCAATGGGACCGGACAACATCTCCCCGTGTGTCCTCAGGGAGGGAGCAGATATACTGTGTGTGCCATTAACAACAATCTTCAACACATCCTTTGAAACTTGGCAACTCCCTGAGGTATGGAAGACCGCAAATGTAGTTACCATTTTAAAAAAAAGAGACAGAACAGAAGCACTAAATTATAGACCGGTGTCACTGACGTGTATAGTATGCAAAGTCATGGAGAAGATTATCAGGAAGAGAGTGGTGAAGTACCTGGAACGGAACAAGATTATAAACGACAACAAGCATGGATTCATGGAAGGCAAATCCTGTGTCACAAACCTTCTGGAGTTTTATGACAAAGTTACAGAAGACACGAGAGAGAGGAGTGGGATCATTGCATTTTCTTGGACTGCAGAAGTCCTTCGACACAGTTCTTCACAAGTGACTAGTGCAGAAACTAGAAGATCAGGTGCGTATAACTAGAAGGGCACTGCAATGGATCATAGAATATCTGACAGGGAGGCAATAATGAGTCATGGTACGGGATGAGGTATCACAGTGGGCTCCTGTGACGAGCGAGGTCCCACAGGGGTCGGTCCTAGGACCAGTGCTATTTTTGGTATATGTGAATGGCATGATGGAAGTGATAGACTCAGAGGTGTACCTGATTGCAGATGATGTGAAGTTAATGAGGAGAATTAAATCAGATGAGGATCAGGCAGGACTTCAAAGAGACCTGGACAGGCTGGACACGTGGTCCAACAACTGGCTTCTTGAATTCAATCCTGCCAAATGAAAAGTCATGAAGATCGGAGAAGGGCAAAGAAGACTGTAAACCTCGCTCAAGGAAAAAGAACTTGGGGTTTCCATAACACCGAGCATGTCTCCGGAGGCACACATCAACCAGATAGCTGCTGCACCATATGGGCGCCTGGAAAACCTGTGAATAGCGTTCCGATACTTTAGTAAGGAATCGTTCAAGACACTGTACACTGTGTGCATCAGGCCCATACTGGAGCATGCAGCACCAATTTGGAACCAACACCTAGTCAAGCACGTCAAGAAATTAGAGAAAGTGCAAAGATTCGCAACAAGGCTAGTTCCGGGGCTCAGGGATATGTCCTACTAAGAAAGGTTGAGGGAAATCGGACTGACGACATTGGAGACATGATAACGACATACAAAATACTGCGTGGAATAGATAAGGTAGACAGAGACAGGTTGCTCCAGAGAAGGGACAGATTCTTTAGAATCTCCAATAACCACAGTATCATCAGCAAAAAGCAAATGTGTCAATTCCCGTTTTGTATTTGATTCCCCATAATTTAATCCCACCCCTCTCCCGAACACCCTAGCATTTACTTCTTTTACAACCCCATCTATAAATATATTAAACAACCATGGTGACATTACACATCCCTGTCTAAGACCTACTTTTACCGGGAAGTATTCTCCCTCTCTTCTACACACCCTAACCTGAGCCTCACTATCCTCATAAAAACTCTTTACAGCATTTAGTAACTTATCACCTATTCCATATACTTGTAACATCTGCCACATTGCTTCCCTATCCACTTTATCAAATGCCTTTTCTAAATCCATAAATGCAATGAAAACTTCCCTACCTTTGTCTAAATACTGTTCACATACATGCTTCAATGTAAACACTTGATCTACACATCCCCTACCCACTCGAAAACCTCCTTGCTCTTCCACAATCCTACATTCTGTCTTACCTCTAATTCTTTCAATAATAACCCTTTTCAATAGTAACCCTACCATACACTTTTCCTGGTACTCAGTAAACTAATTCCTCTATAATTTTTACAATCTCTTTTGTCCCCCTTCCCTTTATATAAAAGAACTATACATGCTCTCTTCAAATCCCTAGGTACCTTCCCCTCTTTCATACATTTATTAAACAAAAATACCAACCACTCTAACACTATATCCCCCCTTGCTTTTAACATTTCTGTCACGATCTCATCAGTTCCCGCTGCTTTACCCCTTTTCATTTTACGTAATGCCTGACGCACCTTCCCCCTCACCCACACTCACATCCTGCTGTTCTTCACTCCTAAAAGATGGTATACTTCCCTGGCCAGAGCATGAAATTACCGCCTCCCTATCTTCATCGACATTTAAAAGTTCCTCAAAATATTCCCGCCATCTACCCAATACCTCCATCTCCCCATCTACTAACTCTCCTACTCTGTTTTCAACTGACAAGTCCATTCTTCCCCTAGGCTTTCTTAACTTTTTAAACTCCAATATTTTTTCTCATTTTCATTAAAATTTCTTGACAGTGCCTCTCCCACCTCCATCATCTGCTCTCCCTTTTGCACTCTCTCACCACTCCATCTTTCACCTTTCTTTTACTCTCCATATACTCCTGCTCTTCTTATAACACTTCTGCTTTATAAAAGTAACATCTCATAAGCTACATTTTTCTCTTTTTTTATCACACCCTTTACCTTCATCAATCCACCATCACTTCCTCTTCCTCCTCCGTCCCACCCTCCTATAACCACAAGCTTCAGCCCCACATTCTAATGTCGCATTTTTTAAATTATACCAACCCTCTTCAAAAAAACCCCTCCCCCCACTACTCCATACTTGCACTAGCCCACCATTCTGCCAATAATTGCTTACCATACCACGTGTCATTATAATTTCGTGAGTCAAGAATTGCTTATATCTCACCCAAACTTCCTCCTCCCTTAGTTTATACACTTTCACCTCTCTCTTACTTGTTGTTGCCATTTTCCTTTTGTCCCATCTACCTCTTACTCTAAGTGTACCTACAACTAAATAATGATCCGATGTATCAATTGTGCCTGTATAAACATGTACATCCTGGAGCCTACCCATCAACCTTTTACCCACCAATCCATAATTTAACAAGCTACTTTCATTATGTGCTATATCATATATTGTATATTTATTTATCCTCTTTTTCCTAAAATATGTATTACTTATTACCAAACCTCTTTCTACACATAGCTCAATTAAAGGCTCCCCATTTTCATTTTACCCCTGGCACCCCCAATATTTCCTACTACGTACTCCCACCCACAAGCATTTTTTAACCCACGTTTAGCAATGAAATCCCCAACCACAATACTCTCACACTTGGTTTCAAAACCTCTCCCCACGGGCCATTCCACTCAACATTTCCCAAAATCCTCTCTCTCCCTCTACACTTCTCGTTCTTCCAGGAGCATCAATAGCAAATACTAAAACCCAGTTTTCACATCCAACCTTTATTTTACTCCACATAATCCTTGAATTAATACATTGTATACTCCCTCTTTACTGCATTGCTATCTTAAACATTATTGGTACGCCTTCTCTAGCTCTAACTCTCTTTGAAACCCCCTGACCTAATTCCCTTTTATTTCACTCCAGTCTTTGTTTCACTTAAAGCAGGACATCCAGCTCTTCTCATTCATAAATCCACAATCATCTCTTTCTTATCATTTCGCACAACATCCACCAACATTCAGAACATCCCAACTATGACAATTTTCTTATTATTCTTTTTTTTAGTTACTTTACAGGAAAAGGGGTTACTACCCATTGTTCCCGCATTTTATGACTTTTACAACACGCATGGCTTACGGAGGAAAGATTCTTATTCAACTTCCCAATGATAGAAAAGGAAAAGTAATTAAGACACAAGAACTAGAAGATAAAATCAAGATACTCAGATGAGTGTGTATAAATAAACGTGTACATGTCTGTTATTGACCGAAGTGTACGTAAAGTAGCAAGACGTGCCGTGAATCTTGCATATTTTATGAGACAGACAAAAGACACCATCAATCCTACCGATCAATGCAAAACAATTACAGGCTTTCCTTTTATACTCACTGGCAGCGGTTATACCCCCCTGTGGTTGCTGTCTACCAACCTACTAACCCATATGTATGGGTAGTAGTATATATATCTATATATATTTATATATATATATATATTATATATAATATATATATATATATATATATGTATACATATATATATATATATATATAATATATATATATATAGATATATATATATATATATATAAATATATAAGAAGTATACTATAAATATATATATTATATATAAATATAAATATATATAATATACATTTATATATATATATATATATAATTATAAATATAGATATATCATGTATATATTATATATATGTATATAATATAATATATTATGTAATATGTATACATAAATATATATAGTTATATAAATAAATATATATTCTATGTATACATATAATAGTTATGTATATATATATATATATATAAATAAAGTATATATTCAAATATATATAATATATATATATATAAATTTGTATATATATATATAGATTACTATATATAATAATATTATATGTAATATATATATATATATATAATATATATATTATATATCTTTATATATAAATATATATATTATATAATAAATATACATATATTTATTAACGCTACACTGGCCGATTCCCACCAAGGCAGGTGGCCCGAAAAAGAAAAACTTTCACCATCATCACTTCCATCACTGTCTTGCCAGAAGGTGCTTTACACTACAGTTTTTAAACTGCAACATTAACACCACCCCTCCTTCAGAGTGTCAGGCACTGTACGTCCCATCTCCAGACCAGTCCTCCTGCCGGTTACCCTGAATCCCTTCATAAATGTTACTTTGCTCACACAATCCAAAGCACGTCAAGTTTAAAAAACCATTTGTCTCCATTCACTCCTATCAAACACGCTTCACGCATGCCTGCTGAAAGTTCCCCCACCCCCCCCAAGCCCCTCGCACATAAAACCTCCTTAACCCCTCCCTCCAACCCTTCCTAGGCCGAACCTACCCCGTCTTCCTTCCACTACGACTGAATACACTCTAGAAGTCATTCCTGTTTCGCTCATTCTCCACTACATGTCCGACCCCACCTCAACAACCCATCCCAGCCCTCTGGACAACATGTTTGGTAATCCCTGCACCTCCTCCTACCTTCCAAACTACGAATTACTCTGCAATTATATTCACACCACACATGCCCTCAGACATGACATCTCCACTGCCTCCAGCCTTCTCCTCGCTGCCACATTCATCACTCAACGCTTCGACACCCATATAAGAGCGTTGGTAAAACTATACTCCATACATTCCCCTCTTTGCCTCCAAGGACACAGTTCTTTGTCTCACAGACTCCTAAGTGCACCACTCACTCTTTTCCCCATCAATGTCATGATTCACCTCATCTTTCGTAGACCCATCCGCTGACACGTCCACTCCCCAAATATCTGAATACGTTCACCTCATCCATACTCTCTCCCTCCAATCTGATATTCAATCCTTTCATCACCTAATCTTTTTGTTATCCTCATAAACCTACTCTTTCCTGTATTCATCACCTTTATTTTCTTTTGCACACCCTACCAAATTCCAGCCACCAATCTCGGCAGCTTCTCTTCAGAATCTCCCAAGAGCACAGGTCATCAGCAAAAGCAGCTGTGAAACCCCCACTTTGTGTGTGATTCTTTATCTTTTAACTCCACGCCTCTTGCCAAGACCCTCTGCATTTACTTCTCTTACAACCCCATCTATAAATATATTAAACAACCCGGTGACATCACACATCCTTTTCTAAAGGCCTACGTTTACTGGGAAAAAATTTCCCCTCTTTCCTACATACTCTAACCTTGAGGAGCCTCACTTCCTCGTAAAAACTCTTCACACTGCTTTCAGTAACCTAACCCCTACACCATACACTTGCAACATCTGCCATATTGCCCCACTATCCACCCTGTCATACGCCTTTCCAAATCCATAGAATGCCACAAAGACCTCTTTAGCCTTTATCTAAAACGTTCCCTTATAATGTTTTCACTGTAAAACACCTGGTCCACACACCCCCTACCTTTCCTAAAGCCTGCCCCCCCTTGTTCATCTGCATCCTATTCTCCGATTACTCTTAAATTTCTTTCAATTTATACCTCTACCATACACCTTTACCAGGTATACACACAACAGACTTATCCCCCTATAATTTTTGCACTCTCTTTTATCCCCCTTTGCCTTTATTCAAAAGAACTATGCATGCTTCTCTGCCAATTCCCTAGGTACCTTACCCCTCTTCCATACATTTATTAAATAATTGCCACCACCCACTCCAAAACTATATCCCCCACCTGTTTAACATGTCTATCTTTATCCCATCATCCGGCTGCCTTACCCCCTTTCATTTTACCTACTTGCCTCACGAACTTCCCCCACCCCTCACAACGGGCCTCTTCCACACTCCTACAAGATGTATTCCTCCTTGCCCATACACGAAATCACAGCTCCCTATCTTCATCAACATTTTAACAATTCCTCAAAATATTCCCTCAATCTTCCAATACCTAACTCTCCATTTAATAACTCTCCTCTCCTATTTTTAACTGACAAATCCATTTGTTATCTAGGCTTTCCTAACTTGTTAATCTCACTCCAAAACTTTTTCTTATTCAACAAATTTGTTGACAACATCTCACCCACTCTCTCATTTGCCCTCTCTTTTTACATGCTTCACCACCTGTTAACCTCCTCTCTTTTTCCCTCCATATACGCTTCCCTCCTTGCTATCACTTCTACTTTGTAAAAACTTCTCCGTATATGCTAATTTATTCTCCCTACTACCTTCTTTACATTATCATCCACCAATTCGCTCCTCTTCCCTCCTGCACCCACTTTCCTGTAACCACAAAACTTCAGCTGAACACTCTAACACTACATTTTTAAACCTACCCCATACCTCTTCGACCCCATTGCCTAATGCTCCATTAGCCCAATCCTATCCCCAATAGCTGTTTATATCTTACCCTAGACTGCCTCCTCTTTAGTTTATAAAACCTTCACGCTCTCTCTTCCCTGAATGCTTCTATTCTCCTTGTATCCCCATCTACTTTTACTCTCGTGTAGCTACAACTAGAAAAGTGATCTGATATATCTGTGGCCCCTCTATAAAACATGTACATCCTGAAAGTCAACTCAACAGTCTTGTTATCTACCAATACAAATCCAACAAACTACGGCATTTCGACCTACATCATATCGTGTAACTATTTATCCTCTTTTTCTAAAATATGTATTACCTAAACGAAAAACCCCTTTTCTAAACTAAGTTCAATCAAAGGGCTCCCATTATCATTTACCCACCTGGCACCCCAAACTTACCTACCATCACACCCTCTCTAAAAGTTTCTCCCTACTTTAGCATTCAGGTCCCAACCACAATTAATTACTCTCTCAGATATATAATATAATATATATATATATATATAATAAATATATATATATATATAATTAATATATATATTTATATATATATATATATATATATGTATATATAATATGTATATGTCGTGCCGAATATGTCAAACTGGTCAATTAAGCAAGAACTCATTTAAAATTAAGTCCTTTCTGAAAGTTTTTCTCTTATACATTTAAAGATATTTTTTTTGATCATGTTAATGTAAAAATTTTT
This sequence comes from Cherax quadricarinatus, assembly GCF_026875155.1. NCBI lineage: Eukaryota > Metazoa > Arthropoda > Malacostraca > Decapoda > Parastacidae > Cherax > Cherax quadricarinatus. The sequence goes on along the minus strand of NC_069492.1, from coordinate 5,631,648 downwards.
AATTTTGCACCAAAAGGAATCTCTAGAAAAAACATACCTAACCATATTATAACAAAGCAATTTTATTTTAGCCTCTACCCAACCAAATAATTTAGCGATTTGTTTACAATAATTTAATATTAAACAAACCCAGTGGAATATAATTTTTTCGTTCGTTCAGAATGATTTTGGCGAAATTATTGCATACACAAATTTTCACTAGTCCTGATATGGCAAATGAGCGTTGCTATTTAAGCCAAGATCGCAAGTTCTGCCTAGTCGGCACACATATATATATATATATATATATATATATATATATATATAAATAATAAAAATATAGATAATATATATATAAATATATATATATATATATATATATGTATAACATAATAAGATATGTAATATCATTTTTTACTCTGGGGTCCTTCCGTTTAGGGCCTTCCTCTGGAGGTCCCTTCCGGTTTAGGGCCTCTACAGGGCGGTGGTATCCGGTCTAGGAGGACCAGCGGCTGGAGGTCACCTTTATCACACCTAGGTGTTACGTCCGTTTTGACCCATGACCTCGCCCTCGAGACTACTCACCCTCGACCCCCCTTGTTCTTCGCGACCCCGCCGTCGCGCCGCCGCGCCCCCGCCCCAGCCCGCCCGCGCCCTTCGCGAACCCCCGCCCGCGCCCTTCGAGCACCCCCGCCCGCCGCGCCAACCGCCCGCGCGCACCCGCCCCGCCCGCGCCCGCCAGCTGCCCATTCGCGACCCCCCGCCCGCGCCTTCTGCTGCCCCTTCTGCAGCGTCGTCCGGATCGCCCCCGCGCCCATACAGAATTTTTTTTTTTCTTAGATCTCCTTGGATCAAGTTTTTGGATTCCCCCGATGGGTTTCGAAATTTTTTTTTGAATTTTCATTTCTTGTGCTCTCCATCTCTCGGATCAAATTTTTGAAGTTCCCCTCTCCCACTTTCACCCCCCACCCCAAACAATTTCGCAATATCAAAGTCTCCACTTCCTCGGATCCCCCTCCCACTTTCACCCACAACCCCAAAAATTTCTCGACAATACCAGACTCCATCCTCCTCGGATCAAGTTTTTTGGATCCCCCCTATGGGGTTTTCGAAATTCTGCTCCATCTCCTCGGATCAAAGTTTTTTTGGATTCCCCCCCATGGGTGTTCGAAATTCTCCATCTCCCTTGGATCAAATTTTCTCGACCAATACCATGCTCCCTTCTCCATGGATCAAGTTTTTTTGGATTCCCCCCTATGGGTGGTTTCGAAAAGTCCTCCATCTCCTTGGATCAAAGGTTTGGATTCCCCCGATGGGTTTTCGAAAATCCTTCTCCAATTCCTCGCGGATCAAATTTTTGGTACCCCTCCTTTCACCCCAAATTTTCTCGGACATACCATGGACTCATCGCCTCCTGGATCAAATTTTTGGAGGTTCCCCTCTCCACTTTCACCCAAATTTTCTCGTAATACAAGTTTATTGATTCCCCCCCTATGGGGGTTTCGAAATTCTTATGATCTCCTTGGATCAAGTTTTTTTGGATTCCCCCCTATGGGGGTTTCGAAAGTCTCCATCTCCTCGGATCAAGTTTTTGGACCCCCCCTATGGGGTTTTTCGAATTCTCCATCTCCTTGGATCAATTTTTTGGATTGGTTTTCGAAATTTCACAATTCCTCGGATCAAGTTTTTGGAATCCCCCCTCTGGGGGTAAGCATTCTTACTACAGGTCTAATGAAGGGTGTTTACTTGGCGGTCAGTGACGTCACGTGTTGACCCAGCACACAGGTATTGAATCCTTGTCGACCCGTTTAGTTTAATAAAGGGGACATAGTAGTGACGTCACGCGCACCTACAGGGCGTTGAATCTTGTCGATCCATTAAGTTCATTCAAGTTAATAAAGGGGACACAGTACATCAGAAAGGCCCATTTATTCGTTAATACCCCACAATTTCTTACAACACAAGTCTAACATTTTTTAACTATTTCCTCTCAGGTCCTCCCCACGAAGTAACCTCCTCCCCACCCTCCCAAACCTCACACTCCTACCAAACCACCCTCACAATTTTCACTCATAACCCCCAATTTTTCTCGTTTTAACCCATTTTTTCATTATAGTTATAAGGGGACACAGTAACATCAGAAAGTCGCCACATCGCTACATCCACTTTCGTTAAATTCACAACTCACAATTTTACATATTACAATTAAATACCACTTTACTTTGAACTTCTTCAAAACACTCATAAATCATTTGAATACCACAAAAATACCTTTATACATTCCAAACAACACTGAAATACGCCAAAAACCATCATTCGAACATCGCCCCAAATCACCTCTGAAATATCTCCCAGAACACCTTCAAAGTACTCTTGCACATCATTTTGAACACCTTCAAAAACACTCTGATCACCTTCAAAAAACACCTATGAACATTTTCAATCATCACCGAAACACTACCAAAAAAACAATAATTGAGTACTCCCAATTACACCACTGAATACTAATAAAACACCGCTGAAATTCAATCAAAACACCCTTCCAAACACATTCCAAACACCCTTGAACACCTTCAAAACCCCTTTGAACACCTTCAAACACTCTCCTATCATTTTAGAACACCACCAAAAAACATCTTTGATAACACAACACACCTTGAAACCCTTCAAAACACCTTCAAACACCCTTAAACACCTTCAAACCAAAACACCTCTTGATCACCTTCAAAAAACAACATTTGAACACACTCAAAATCACCTTGAACACCTTTGAACATCACCAAAACGATCTCATAAATCATTTGAATACTCACATAAACACCCTTGAACACCTCAAAACACTCTTGAAACACTTCAAAAAACATACCCTTCAACACCTACAAACACCCATTAACACCTTCAAACCACACTTGAACACTTCAAAAACACATTTGAACACACTCAAATCACCTTTGTACATCCTTTGGAACATCACCAACACACCTCATAATCATTTGAAAACTCACATAAACACCCTTGAACACCTTCAAAACACTCCTGATCACCTTCAAAAAACACCCTTCAACACCTTCAACACCCTTGAACACCTTCAAAACACCTTGAACACCTTCAAAAACACCTTTTGAACATTTCCCAATCACACTGAAAACACTTCCCAAAAACACAATTTGAGTACTCCCATTTACTCCCACAGAATAACTACTAAAACACCGTGAATACAATCAAAACACCCTTCAAACACTTCAAAAACACCTTTGAACACCTCAAAACACCTTTGAACACCTTCAAAAAACACTCTCAAACATTTGAACACACTGAAAACACTTGAACACCTTTGAACATCAACAAAACACTCTCATAAATCATTGCATACCACATAAACACCCTTAACACACTCAAAACACTTTGAACACCTTTGAACATTTCCAATCAACACTGAAACACATTCCAAAAAAACACAATTTGAGTACTTTCCCAATTACACAATATCACTGATTACTACTAAAACACCGCTGAAATTACAATCAAAACACCCTTCAACACCTTCAACACCCTTGAACACCTTCAAAACACTCTTGAACACCTTCCAAAAACACTTGAACATTTCCAATCAACACATGAAACACTTCCAAAAAAAACACAATTTGCAGTACTTCCCAATTACAATAAACCACTGAATACTACTAAAACAAACCGCTGAATTCAATCCAAACACCCTTCACACCTTCAAAACACCTTTGAACACCTTTGAACATTTCCAAAACACTATTGAGTACTTCTCCCAATTACAACCAATGATTACTACTAAAAACAAAACCGCGGAATCAATCAAAACACCTTCAACACTTCAAACACCCTTGAACACCTTCAAAAGACTCTTGAAAACACCTTCAAAAACAAACCTTTGAACATTTCCAACTCAACACTGAAAACCTTCCAAAAAACACAATTTGAGTACTCCCATTACACCACTGAATCCTGACTAAAACAACCGCTGAATTCAATCAAAAACACCTTGAACACCTCAAAACACTTTGAACACCTTCAAAACACTCTCCAATAATCATTTGAACACACTCAAACACCTTTGAATAAACCTCTAAACACCTTTGAAACACCTTCAAAACACCTTGAACACCCTTGATCACCTTCAAAAAACAACATTTTGAACACACTCAAAACACCTTTGAACACCTTTGAACACTTCCAAAAAACACAATATTGAGTAACCCCAATTACACCACTGAATACTACTAAAACACACGCTGAATTCATCAAAACACCCTTCAACACCTTCAAAACACCTTTAGAACACCTTTTGAACATTTCAAAACCCTATATGCTACTCCCAATTAAACACTGATTACTACTAAAACACCGCTGAATTCAATCCAAACACCCTATCAACACCTTCAAACACCCTTGAACACACTCAAAACACCCTTCAACACCTTCAAAAAACCTTGAACACCTTCAAAACACCTTTTGAACACCTTCAAAACACTCTCATATAGTCCATTGAACAACTCAAACACCTTTGAATAACCTCAAAACACCCGTATGAACACCTTCAAAACACCCTTAAACACCCTTGATCCACCTTCAAAAAACAACATTTGAACACACTCCACAACACCTTTGAATACTTTGAACATTTCCAAACAACACTGAAACTCTTCCAAAAACAACCAATTGAGTACTCCCAAATAACACCACTGAATACTAGAAACACCACTGAAGACACTCAAAACACCACCAAAAATCAACCATAAACTAAGATCAAACCCACATTCCACAACACCCACAAACCCACAACCACCCACAATTTTTTTCTCTTTTATTCTAATTTCATCAGAAAGTCACAACAGCCACACCATCCCATTTTTTTCTCGTTTTAAAACTAATTTTCATCAGATAAAGTCACATCAACAACCATTATAACGTCTTTTCGGTATCATCTAGTTCGACAAACAACACCCACATCCCACAATCGACCCACACCCACAACCCTCAACACCACACAGACACCACACACACACACAACACCCTAACCTAGCCTAACCTCACTAACTTATCCTAACCTAGCCTAACCTAACCTAACCTAGCCTAACCTAACTTACCAAACCTAACCTTTACCTAACCTTTACCTAACTTAACCTAACCTAACCTAACCTTTACTAACCCTTTACACAACCTAATCTAACCTTGGCCTAACCATTACCTAACCTAACCTAACCTTCTTACCCTAACCATCCTAATCAAGTCCCGAACCTATCCTACCTAACCATAAAATATATTGGAACACTCCAAAATACATAGAGTACACCAGAATTACTTTGAACTGACTCCAATTGATATTTCCAAATTAGTTTTGAAAAAACTTATCGTAAAATCCGAACATTATTTTCCTTGTTGGTAAACACGCACTCCAATGGTCGAAAAATTTACTCGATTTCCGATTAGAAATCACTTTCCTCGCTCTGAGAGACTCCTTGTGGGTCACCCCCTTCCCCCCAACAACCACTGGTAATCGGCTTCACACCCAGGTAGATTAGTTCATTAAAATTAATAAGGGGACACAGTACATCAAAAAGTCACAACCAACAACAACCCACAAACCCACAATATTTCCTACGTTTTTTAGCTAATTTCATCAGAAAGTCACAACACCCACACTCACATTTTTTTTCCCGTTTTAAAAACCCTTTTAAGTTTCATTAAAGTTAATAGGGACACATACCTCAGAAAACTCACATCAACAACCCACTTATACGTCTTTTCGATATCTCTAGTTCGACAACAACACCCACATCCCACAACACCCACAACCCACATCACCCACACCCACAACACACACAACCCCCATCACCCCGTCGGGGGTTAAAACACCCTAGGAGAAATAACGAATGAATAAGAAGGATGTTCAGGGATGATGTGGAAGAGGAAATTCGATATGCAACATTAAATCGGTAAGAAATATTCTTTCTATACAAAAGGAATGTTGGATGGTGGATGTTAACTTAGTTTTCTGGTGGATTTTGGAACGGTTAGGTAGTTAGGTTAGGTTAGGTAGTTAGGTTAAGATAGGTTAGGTTAGGTTAAGTTAGGTAAGGTTAGGTTAGGTTTATGTTAGGTTTAGGTTAGGTAAGTATAAGGAGAAGGCCGTTGTTTTTCTACCTTGGGTGTGGAACCGCAGTACTTGGTGCCGTCGGAGGGAGAAGGGGTTGGCCCACAATGAGTCCTCAGAGCGAGAAAGTGTTTCTTTTCGGAAAACGAGTAAATATTTCTACCAGTGTGTGTGTGTGTGTGTGTAGTGTGGTGTGTGTGTGTGTATGTGTGCGTGTGTGTGAGTGTGTGTGTGTGGTGTGTGTGTGTGTGTGTGGTGAGTGTTGTGTGTGTGGGTGAGTGTGTGTGTGTGTTAGGTGACATAGAGTAAGATTGTGAAATCTTGGTTACAAGTGATGATATTAGTTAAAACCGAGTAAAATTGTTGGTGAATTGATGAGGTAATGAAGTCCGAAATTAGAGACCGAAAAAAAAAGATGATATAATGGGTTGTGATGAATTAGTTTTCAAAAACGATATTATCAGATGTGTTTTTGCAAGGTGTTCAAGGGTTGTTATATGTGGAGTTCTTCAAATGATTATGAAAGTGTTTTTGGGGATGTTCAAAGTAAAGTGTTTGAGTTAGTTTTTTGATGACTATTTTCATGATGTAACATTGAGACCCCTTAATAACTTTAATGACCTAAAAGGTATAAAAAAAACGAGAAAATGCCTAGTCGAGAATGAGGATGAGTTGTAATTTAAATGGGGATGTTTCAAAGTAAAGTGTTTGAGTTAGTTTTTGTGACTTTTGTTTCCTGATGAATGTGACCCCGTTAATAAACTTTAATGAACTAAAAGGGTAAAAACGAAAAAAATTGGAGTTATGAGTGAAAATTGTGAGGTGTGGTTGTGGGTTGTGGGTGTTGAGGGTGTTTGTGGTTGTGGGTGTTTGTGCCTTTTCTGAGAAATTAGTTGAAACGATAAAAAAAATGTGGGTAAGTGGGTTGTGGTGTTGTGGGTTTGGGTGTTGTTTGTCGAACTAGAGATACCGAAAAAGATGTTATAAGTGGGTTGTTGTGGGACTTTTTCCCTGATGAAATTAGTTAAAACGAGAAAAAATTGTGGAGTGTGGGTGAAGTGGGTGATGTGGGTTGTTTGTGACTTTCTGATGCAAATAGATAAAACGAGAAAAAATTGGTTGTGGGTGTTGGGGCGTTGTGGGGTGTGGGTGAAGTGGGGTTGTGGGTGTTAGTGGATGTGGGGAGTTGTCGGTGTATGTTGCCGAACTAGAGTTGCTGAAAAAGATGATATAAGTGGGTTGTTTTTTGTGACTTTTTCTGATGAAAATTAGTTTAAAACGAGAAAAAAATGTGGTCGTTGTGATGTGGGGTTTGGGTGATGTGGAGTGGGTTTTGTGGGTTGTGGGGTGTTGATCATAGTTTTCTTGTGATTTTGGTGGTGTTTTGAGTGTATTCAGCGGTGGTTTTTTAGTAGTAACAGTGGTGTAATTGGGAGTCCTCAAAGGGGGTTTAAATTAAAATTTTTTTGGGTTTTTTGGTTTGGGTTTTAAAAAAGGGGAAAATTGGGGGTTAGGGGGGGGTTAGGGGTTGGTTTTTTGGAAATTTTTTAAAAGGGTTTTTGGGTTTGGTGTTTTGTGTTTTTGTTTGGGTTGGGGGGTTTGGGTTTGGGTGTTAGGTTTTTTTGTAATAAGCCCCGAAAAATTTGTGGGGTTAGGAAATTTTGTTATGTGTTTAAATTTTAATAAAAAAAGGGTTAAAACAGAAAAAAAGGGGGGTTGGGGTTTATTCGATAATTTTTTTCAAAAAAATTTTTGGGTGTTGTTTTGTGGGGGGGATTTTTTAAATTTTTTTTTTTTTTTTGGGGGGGGGGGTTTAAAATTTTTTTTTTTTTTAGGGAAAAAAAAAGGGGGGGTTTGTTTTAAAAAAAAGGGGGAAAAAAGTTTTCTTTTTTGGTTTAAAAGGGGGTTTAAAAAATTTTTTGGGTTAAAGGTGTTTTAGTATTTGGTGTATGGGAGTACTCAAATGGTGTTTTTGGAAGTGTTTGAGTGTTGTTTGGAAATGTTCAAAGGTGTTCAAAGGTGTTTTGAGTGTGTTCAAATGTTGTTTTTTGAAGTGATCAAGGGTGTTCAGGGTGTTTTGAAGGTGTTCAAAGGTTGTTTTGAAGGTGTTTTCAAAGTTGGTTTTGAAGGTGTTGAATGGGTGTTTTGAGTGTGTTCAAGGGTGTTTTAAGGTGTTGAAGGTTGTGTTTGATTGAATTCAGAGGTGTTTTAGTGTATCATGGTGTAATTGGAGTACTCAATTGTGTTTTTGGAAGTGTTCAGGTTGATTAAAATGTTCAAAGGTGTTTTGAAGGTGTTACAGGTGTTTTGAGATTCAGGTGTAGTTTAGTAGTATTCAAATGGGTATGTATAAGATTGTGTTTTTGGGAATGTTCAAAGGTGTTCAAAGGTGTTTTGAGTGTGTTCAAATGTTTTTTTTTGAAGGTGATCAAGGGTGTTCAAGGGTGTTTTGAAGGTGTTCAAAGGTGTTTTTGAGGTTATTCAAAGGTGTTTTGAGTGTGTTCAAATGATTATGAGAGTGTTTTGAAGGTGTTCAAAGGTGTTTTGAAGGTGTTCAAAGGTGTTTTTGAAGGTGTTGAAGGGTGTTTTGAGTGTGTTCAAGGGTGTTTGAAGGTGTTGAAGGGTGTTTTGATTGAATTCAGCGGTGTGTTAGTAGTATTCAGTGGTGTAATTGGGAAGTACTCAAATATGTTTTTGGAAATGTTTCAAGGTGTTAAAGAAGTGTTTTTGATGTGTTAAAGTTGTTTTGAGGTGATTCAAGGTGTTTTGGAGTGTTCAAATGTTTGGGTGTTTTTTGTGTGAAGGTGTTCAAGGTGTTTTGATTGAATTCAGCGGTGTTTTTAGTAGTATTCAGTGGTGTAATTGGAGTGACTCAAATGTGTTTTTTGGAAGTGTTTAGTGTGTGTTGGAAATGTTTCAAAGTGTTTTGAAGGTGTTCAAGGTGTTTGAAGGTTTCAAAGGTGTTTTGAAGGTGTGAAGGGTGTTTTGGTGATGTGTCAAAGGGTGTTTGAAGGTGGAAGGGTGTTGATTGATTCAGCGGTGTTTTAGTGTATCAGTGGTGTAATTGGAGTACTCAATGTGTTTTTGGATTTTTTAAAGGTGTTCAAAGGTGTTTTGAAGTGTCAATGTTCTTGAAGGTGTCAAGGTGTTGAAGGTGTTCAAGGGTGTTTGAAGGTGTTGAAGGGTGTTTTGATTGATTTCAGCGGTGTTTGTTTTAGAAAAGTATTCAGTGGTGTAATTGGGAGTACTCAAATTGTGTTTTTTGGAAGTGTTTCAGTGTTGATTGGAAATGTTCAAAGGTGTTTTTGAAGGTGTTCAAGAGTGTTTTGAAGGTGTTCAAGGGTGTTTATGTGAGTATTCAAATGATTTATGAGAGTGTTTTGGTGATGTTCAAAGGTGTTCAAAGGTGATTTGAGTGTGTTCAAATGTTGTTTTTTGAAGGTGATCAAGGGTGTTTTGAAGGTGTTCAAGGGTGTTTGAAGGTGTTGAAGGGTGTTTTGAAGGTGTTCAAGGGTGTTTTGAAGGTGTTCAAATGATGTGCAAGAGTACTTATGAAGGTGTTCTGGGAGTATTCAGAGGTGATTTGGGGGGTGTTCGAATGTGTTTTTGGAGTATTTCAGTGTTGTTGGAAATGTAATAAAGGTATTTTTTTGTGAGTATTTCAAATGATTTTGAGTGTTTTGAAGGATGTTAATGTAAAAGTGCGTAACTTTAATTTAATATGTAAAATTGTGAGTAAGTGAATTTTTAACGAACGTGGATGTAAGCGATGTGTGACTTTATGATGCATGTGTCCCCTTATTAACTTTAATGAAACTTAAATGGGTTAAACACGAGAAAATTGGGGGTTATGAGTGAAAAATTGTGAAGGGTTGGGGAGTGTGAGGGATTTTGGGAGGGTGGGGGAGGAGGTTATTCTTGGGGAGTGACCTGAGATGAAATAGTTAAAAAATGTTTAGGATTTGTGTTGTTAAAGAAAAATTGTGTTTTGGGTATTAACGAAAAAATGTGCCATTCTGATGTACTTGTGTCCCTTATTAACTTGAATGAACTAAAAGGATCGACAAGATTCAGCCTGGTGTGCGCGTGCGTCACTACTATGTCCTTATTGACTAAAAGGGTCGACAAAGATTCAACCTGTGTGATTTGGGGTCAAACGTGACGTCACTGACGCGAGTAGTAAACACCCCTTCATTAGGACCTGTAATAAAGAATGCTTATACCCAGAGGGGGGATTCCAAAACTTGATCCGGAGGAATTGGAGAATTTCGAAAAACCCCATAGGGGGGAATCCAAAAAACTTGATCCAAAAAAGGTGAGATGGAGACTTCGAAAAACTTGAATCCGGGAGATGGAAGTCTGGTATTGTCGAGAATAATTTGGGTGAAAGGAGGGGGTACAAAAACTTGATCCAAAGAGATGTGAATTTCGAAAACCCATAGGGGACGAATCCAAAAAACTTGTATTAATGAGAAATTTTGGGGTTGGGGGGGTGAAAGTGGGAGGGGGATCCGAGGAAGTGGAGTGACTTTGATTTCGAGAAATTTTGGGTTGGGGGTGAAGTGAGAGGCGGAACCTCAAAATTTGATCCGGAGAGGGAGTTCATGGTATTGTCGAGAAATTTGGGGGTGAAAGGAGGGGGTACCAAAAATTGGATCAAACGGTATTGGAGAAATTCAAACCTTGATCCAGGAGATGGGAGACTTTCGAAAACCCCCATAGGGGGGGATTCCAAAAAATAATGATCCAAGGAGATCATAAGAATTTCGAAAACCCCCATAGGGGGAATCCAAAAATAATTTGATCCAAGGTGATGGAGACTTTGATTTCGAGAAAAAATTTGGTCCGAGGATTTGGAGGAATTTCGGAAACCCCCATAGGGGGGAATCCAAAAAACTTGGTACTATTGAGAAATTTTATGGGGTTGGGGGGGGTGAATGTGAAGTTGGGAGGGGGAACCTAAAAATTTGAGCTGAGGAGATGGTGTGTACAAGAAAATGGAAATTCAAAAAAAATTCGAAAAAAAAAAACCCCCACCCCCCCCAAATAGGGGAGATCCAAAAACCTTGATCCAAGGAGATCATAAGAAAAAAATCGGGGCGCGGGGGCGATCCGGACGACGCTGCAGAAAGGCGCAGCAGAAGGGGCGCGGGGGGGGGGGGGGTCGCAAGGGCGGGGCGCGCGGGGCGGCGCGCGGGGCGGGCGTGCGGGCGGGTGCGCGGGCGGGCGCGCGGCGAGACGGCGGGGTCGCGAAGGGGGGGTCGCGAAGGGGGGTCGTGGGGGGGGTTTGGGGTTGGCGCGGGGTCAAGGGTGAGGTTAGTCTCGGGCGAGGTTCCCCCATGGTTCAAAAACCGGAAGTAACACTAGGTGTGAAAAGGTGACCCTCCTGTTGCTGGTCCTAGACCTGGAAGGGATCTGCCTCTGTGGAAGGCCGAAACCGTAGGGATGCTCAGTGGAAGGCCATAAACCGGGAAGGGATTGGCCTCAGTGGAAGGCCTTTTTCCGGAAAGGGAGCCTCAGTGGAAAAGTCGACTTCCTTATATATATATTTTTTATTATCTATATATATTTATATATATATATATATATATATATATATATATACTTATATATATATATATATATATATGCAAAACAACCACTCTGAAAGAATAGAGAAATTCAATGCGCTTTAGTGACTACTCACATTATCAAGGAATATGTTCCTTGATAATCGTGAGTAGTCACGAAAGCGCTTGGAATTTCCTCTATTTCTTTCAGAGTGGTTGTTTTGCATATTCTGCGAAATCCACCTGATTACTGTGATCTTATTGCATATATATTTATATTATTATAGATATATATAGATATATATATATTTTATATATATAGATATATATATATATATATATATAGATATATATAATTTTAAATATATATATATATATAATATAAATAAATATATATATATATATAATAATATATTTTATATATAATATAAATTATATATATTTATAATATATATATATATATATATATTTATTTATATAATTATAATATATATATAATTATAATAAATTTATATATATATTTTATATTATATATTTATATATTATATATATATATTATATATATATAATATATATATATATACTGTTTATATATATATTTTTATATATAATATAAATTATATATATATATATATATATATATATTTATATGTATTATATATATATATATATAAATATTTAATATATATATATATATAAATATATATAATATATATATAGATATATTTATATATTGTATAATATATATTATATATATATTAATATAAATAGATATATATATATATATATTTATATATATATATATATATATTATGTATATATATATTTATTGATATATATAATATAAATATATATATATATATATATATATTATATATTTATATTTATTTTATAATATATATAATATGTATATATATATCTATATATATATATAATATAAATATATATATATATATATATATCTATATTATATATATATATGTATATATATTATATTATATTATATATATAAATTATTTTATATATATATAGATATATATATATATATATATAGATATATTATTATAATATATGTATATTTATATATATAATATATATTAATATAATATATAATATAGATCTATATATATATATATATATCATATATATATTATATATATAATATATATAACATTATATATATAAATATATATATATTATATTTATATATATATATATATATTATATATGTATAGATATATATAACACTGGCCGTTTCCTACCAAGGCAGGGTGGGCTCAATCAAAAATAGAAGAATCTTCATCATTCACTCCATCACTGTCTTGCCAGAGAGGTGCTTTACACTACAGTTATAAATGCATCAATAACAGCCCTCCTTCAGAGTGTAGACACTGTATTTCCCCACTCAGGACTCAAGTCGGCCTGCCGTTTTTCTGAATCCCTTCATAAATGTTACTTTGCTCACACTCCAACAGCATGTGCGTATTTATAAACCTTTTGTCTCCATTTCACTCCTTCATATAACTCATGCATGCTTGCTGGAAGTCCAGCCCCTCACACCAAAACTCCTTGGCCCCCTCCCCACAACCTTTCCTGGCGACCCCTATGCCGCTTCCCTCAACTACAGATTTTATATACCATCTTGAAGTATTTCTATTTTGTTCCATCCTTTCTACATATGTCGGAACCACATCAATAGCATTCGCTTCTCTTACATACTCCATCTATAAAATAAATTAACATCGACAATGACATCAGGCATCTTGTCTAGGCCCGCTTTTACTGAGAAATAATCTCCCTCTCTCTTTACATACTCTCACATGAGCCTCCACTGTCTCGTATAAATCGTCACTGCTTTCAGTAATTACCTCTTTTACCTTACACTGCAACATCTGCCACATTGGCCCCTATTCCACCCTGTCATACGCCGTTTCCAAGTCATAAATGCCACAAATACCTATTTACACTTACCTAAATACTTTCACCTATGTTTTCACTGGTAAACACTTGGTCTACACACCCTAAACTTTGCTAAAATCCTCCTTGTTCATGCTATCCTACTCTCTGTTTACTCTTAATTCTTTCAATAATACTCTACCATACACTTTAACCAGGTAAGTCTTGAAATTTTGATTAAAATTTCATCGATCTTTCTTGCCGAATAAGCAAGCGAAAATTTGAGTGTGCAGGTAATTTTGCAAAAATCGTTCTGAAAACTAACGAAATATATTCCATTGTGTCTGTTTTTTTTATTAAATAATTGTAAATTTATCTAAAGTTTTTAGGTTCTTGCTAATTGACCAGTATATACGATTTCGCACATCATGCATTTATACATTACAGCACCACACACAACACACACACACACCCACACACACACACCCACACACACACACACAACACCACAACATATAAATTTATATATATATATATATAATATATATATATATATATATTTATATGTGTATATAAATAATATAAATGTATATAATATATTTATATATATTTATATATATATATATATTTATTTATTATTTTATATATATAATGTGTGTGTGTGTGTTCACCTAATTATATTCACTAACTGTGGTTGCACGGGTCCGAGATTCAGCTCCTGGTCCCGCCTCTTCACTGATCACTATAGGTCCTCTGCGTGTTGTGTGTTGTGGGTACTCACCGGGTTGTACTCCTAATTGTGGTTGCAAGGGTCGATTCTTAGCGCCTGGCCCCGCCTCTTCACTAGTCGCTACTGGGTTCACTCTCCCTGACAGTGAGCTTTTCATACCTTGCTTAAAGATATGTAGGTATTCCTGCCTCCACTACATTACTTCCAAACAATTCCACTTCTGGACTACTCTGTGACTGAAGAAATACTTTAGCATGTTGATAAATAGCACATGTGCAACTCTTGGGTATCTTTTATTGGAGGACTGAGGAAAACGTTTCGCAACACAGTGGCTTCAGCAGTCAATAAGTAGGAAGAAACTTGAAGAACAGAGGAGAAAGAGGCAATCAGTTCAATCACTTGAGTCGATGTGTTCAGTCCATCAATCTTGAATAGAATACGGCATAATCTGCGGATGAGCAAGCTTTATAAACCGTATGGCAGATGAGGTGTAGCAGTAGAGGTAGTGTCACAATTCGTTTCAATGTGGAAAGTAGGTCGTGCAAGAATTAGGCCAAGCGAGAATCGTTTAAGTGTTGGCGAAACGTTCCTCATCCTCAATAAAGATACCCAAGAGTTGCACATTGTCTAATTTATCACATGTCGGTTCTATGAACCATTTCAATTTTCTACAAAACTTCCTAGCATCCCGTGTGATTCATCTGTGTCTTCAACTTTCCAACTGTGTCCCCTTGTTGCGTGTCCATCTCTAGAAGACCCTGTCTTTTGTCCACCTTGTCTATTCCTCTCAGTATTTTGATATTCGTTATTGTTCCCATTATCTTCAAGTCCTCCTGTGTCGTCAAGACGATTTCCCTTAAACCTCTTCAGTTAGGATATACCCCTAAAGCTCTGGGACTAGTCTTGTTGCAACCTCTGCCCTTTTCTTCTAGTTTCTTTACGTGCATGGCTAGGTGTGTTGCCACATTCTTCAATATTGGCCTCATGTACACGGTGTTACAGGGTCCTAAACGATTCACTTTAAGATGTCGGATGCTGTTCTGAGGTTTGCTAGGCGCCATATGCTGACAGCAGTTATTTGGGTTGAAGTGTGCTCAGGTGATGTGCCTGGGTTATGCTCCACCCCAAGATCTTTTCTTGAGTGAGGTTTGTAGTTCTGGCCCCTAGACTGCATCTGTCTGCGTCTTCTTGGTCCTTCCCCAATTTCATGACTTTGCACTTGGTGGGGCTGAACCTGGAGCCAGTTGATGGACCAGGTCTTGCAGCTGCCCATTCCCTTTGTAGTTCTGTCTGGTCATGTCCGATGAATTCTTTCTCGTCAGCATTCACATAAGCTGCAAACTGTGGCACTTGGAGTATATTATTCCGTCATGTCGTTCGCAAAATCCCAGAAAACAGGCACTGGTTCCTAGGACTGTCCACCGTGGGATCCCGCTGGTCCCAGGCGCCCACTCTGCACCTCACATGTACCATGGCTCGCTGCTGTCTTCCTGACAAGTATTCCCTGATCCATTGTAGTGCTTCCCTGTTTTGTCCCTGCTTGGTCCTCCAGTTTTTGCACTAATCTCTTTGTGTTGGACTGTGTCAAACGCCTTCTTACTGTCCAAGAAAATGAATCCACCCCACCCCTCTCTCTATTGTCTTACTGCTGTCGCCCTGTCATAGATAACTCAAGCAGGTTTGTGACAAGGATTTCCCTTCCCTGAAACCATGCTGGCTGCTGGTTGTGAGATCATCTTTTTAGGTGGGCCACTACTCGTCTCATGATAATCTCTCCATGACTTAAATACTATAATGTCAGTGACTCTGGTCTATAGTTCAGTGCTTCTGTCTCTCTCCCTTTTAATGGATTGGACTACATTTGCTGTCTTTTTATGCCTAAGCAATCTCCCTGTTTCGATAGATGTATTGAATATTGTTGTTAGGGGGTACACATAATTTCCTCTGCTCACTCTCCTCAGGACCCATGGAGTGATTGTTATCCGGCCCCATTTGCCTTTAACGTTACTAGCTCACTCAGATGCGTCTTCACTTCTTCCTGGTTGTGCGTACTGTTGTCCAGCACTTGCTGGTGCTCCCCACCTCTCACGTTCTTTCTGGAGCCCTTCTGTCTACCTGTGAAACACTTCTTGATCTCTTTTCTTGAGTTTCTAACATACTTAACGGTCATTTCTTGTTGTCTCTCCTCCTTCCTTCTTAGCCTGATTACCTGGTTCTTGACTGTTGTTTTCCTCTGATGTGGGCTGTTATAACGCTTCGGGTCCGATTTGGCATCTCGCTGCTTCGTGTTTTCATTTTGTCGTTGGGCCTCACTTCTTATCCGTGAACATTCATTTCTGGCTCTGCGAATGTCTCTTGTTATTTTCCTGGGTCCTTTGCCTTCTATATTTCTTCCATTCCCTAGCACACTTTGGTTTTTGCTTCCCTGCACCTTTGGGGTAAAACCATGGCTCGTCCTGGCTTTTTCATTATTCCTGTTACCCTTGGGACAAACCTCTCCTCACCTCCTTGCTCTTGTTGGCTACATATTCCATATCTCATTAACTGGCTTCCTTGCCTGTTCTCTGTCCGAATGAACCCCAGTTCATGGAAGTTCCTCATCCCCTCTAGTCCCCTTTCTTGTAGTTTGGACATTCATTCGTCCTGGGCCTTCCTAGTTCCCCTCACTTGTAGCTTTAGTGCGATATTCGAAGCTGTGTGTGTCGTGGGTGTAGTGTGTGTGTGTGTGTGTGTGTACTCACCTAATGGTACTCACCTATTGTGGTTTGCTGGGGTCGAGGACTCAGTCCTGGCCCCTCCTCTTTCACTGATCGTTATTGGATCTCTCTCTCTGCTTCCTAGCTTTGTCGTACCTCTTCTTAAAACTATGTATGGTTTCTGCCTCCACTACATCATTGCTAGGCTTTCCACTTGCTGACAACTCTATGACTGAAAGAAATTACTTCCTAACGTCCCTGTGATGTCTGAGTTTTCAGGGAGATTCAGGGGTTCCCGCGCCGGAGGAGCACCCAAAAAAAAATTCGAAAAATATTTGAAAACGAGTTATTGTTAGCAAAAAATTGCTGAACTTTCTCGGCTACACGCTGGTTACAATTATTATCCTTGTACTTGTTTTTTTTTCTAAAAGGGAATTTACAGCCATTTATAACAGGCATGGTGACAGATGCTTTGATGACGCGACATATTGCGAAAGAAGCGCTGACTCAGCTTTGTTGACGTTTCTTGTTACGTTTTTCCCCGTGTTATTTTTTATCGTTTTCTTTTATCTTTATGTCTAATATAATACAAATTCACCAGCTGAGCTCTTCCGAAGGGGCGGTGATATATGGACACGGCACCAATCGGGAACCCAGGGTATAGTGCACAAATGGCCGACACCTCCAGCCAACAAATATTCCATTAACCACACTTAATATCCATTATAAGCGTATTTAATCTATACATTGATCTATTATGATATAATGCAATATATTAATAGCATATATAAACAGAAAAAAAGTACACCTCAAAAAAAAATATGTAGCATATTTTGGACGCCCCAAGGAATTAAATTTCTTCGATATTTCCCTGAAGGTGAAGAGAAGGTCGACCTATCTCATCAGTGATGGAGAGAAAGGAGTTACAATGGTTAACTGTAATAAACACTCGTAAGACGGCGGAAAAAAAAAGTGGAAAATAAAGCGAATTTTTCGGGGAAATTTTTTTCCGGGCTAGGTCGGGGGGTGCCGCGAGCTGCGGCCTATATCTCCCGAAAGTAATTTATTTACCTATTTAGGGAAGATCACCTTTATTTTCTGTTGAATTGACTGATTTCTCTCAACAACATGGGTGGAATGATTGTTTTACGAGGGTAGCGTTCTGTTTCCGAACTATCCAAATATTTTTCGATTTATGTGGACACAAGGCCACATCTTTCCAATATATAAAAAGTTATGAAAACTTTAACCTAATTTTTTTTTTAGCATGATGATAAGTTTTTTTTAGAATTGGAAAATCGACAGTTGATGGAATTAGAGGTGTGTCTATCAGCAGCAAGTGTCACAAAACACGGTCCAAGTACCACTGAGAAAAGTGTTACTGCCAAATGCAATTTTTCGTAAAATTTTGATATTTCTTTTCCTTTTTGGCGATATGATTGAAAACTTCAGCACAGCCATACTCGATTTAACCTTCTTATAGTCCACCAAAAATGAACGTTAATCGGTTCTAAAAAAAATGTTCGTTTAAAATGCGGCCCGCATCCGCCCTTCAGCTTCCGTTGTGACCCCTTGTCCTGTGTCCCCTCTCTGGAAACACCTATCTTGTCCACCTGGTCTATTCCCGCAGTATCGTGTATGTCGTTATCATGTCTCCCATGACCGTCTGTCCTCCAGTGTCGTCAGTCCGATTCCTTAACCTTTCCTCGTACGACGTTCATTGAGCTCTGGGACTAGCCTTGTTGCAAACCTTTGTACTTTCTCTAACTTTTGACGTTGCTTGACAGATGTGGGTTCCAGGACTGGTTGCTGCATACTACAGCATGGGCCTTATCATACACAGTGGTCAGTGTACTTGAACGTTTCCTTATTAAAGGTTTCGGAACGCTATTCTCTGTTTGCTGGCGCCCTTATGCTGCAGCGGTGATTTGGTTAATGTGGGCCTCCGGTGATGTGCTCGGGGGTTATGGTCACCCCAAGGTCATTCTCCTGAGTGAGGTCTATAGTCTTTGTACCACCCTAGCCTATATTCTGTCGCGGTTTCTTGCCCACCCCAATTTCATGACTTTTGAATTTGGCTGGATTGAATTCGAGAAACAGTTTATCTGGACCACATCCATGTCAGCCTGTCCTGGTCTCTTGCAGTTGCCTCATCCTCGTCGATTTAATTCTTCTCACAACTTCCTCGTATCTGTTGAACATGGACTCTTCAGAGTCTTATTCCTTCATCATGTCGTTCACATATATCGAAAATAGCACTGAGTCTAGAACTGACCCTGTGGGACCCGCTCGTAACTGGCCCAATGGGATACTTCTTCACGTTACCATGACTCGTTGTTGTCTCCCTTGTCAGGTATTCCCTTAATCCCTCCCTTTTACGTGCACTGATCCTCCTGTTCTGCACTATCTCTCGTGGGAACTGTGGTCATAAAGGCCTTCCTGCAGTCTAGGAAAAACACATCTACCCACCCCTCTCTTCTTGTCTTATTATCTGTTACATTGTCATAAAATTCATGAACCCATGCTGGGTTTTCATTTATAATTCTTGTTCCTTTTCCAGGTGCTTCGTCCACTCTCTACCTGATAATCTTCTGCATGACTTTGCACACAATACATTGTCAGAGACACTGGTCTGTAGTTTAGTGCCTCGTTTCTGTTCCTTTCTTAAATATGGGGACTACATTAGCTGTCTTCCATTTCTTGGTAGTTGCCCTGTTTCAAGGGATGTGTTGAGATTGTGGTTAGAGGCATGCACAGATCTCTGCTCCTTCTCTAAGGACCCATTGGGGAGATGTTGTCTGGTCCCATCGCCTTTGAGTGTCAAAGGTCACTTAGTGTTCTACCCTCCTCCTCAAGTGTTCGTATGTCATCCAACACTTTTTGGGGTTGGCATATGCCATCTTGATGCTCCCGTCTGTGCTGTTTTCCACGCCCTTTGTCTCTACTTAAAACTCCTTAAATACTGTTCAGTCCTTCATACCTCTGATATTCTTTGTGAGTTCTCACCTTCTGTCCTCTTAATTGATCACCTGGTCTTTGACTGTTGTCTTCCTCTGATGTGGCATACATACAGTTTCGGATCAGTCTTGTTTCTCGATGCTATGTCATTTTATACTGTCGCTGGGCCTCCCTCCTTACCTGATGGTAGCTCATTCCTGGCTCTGCGATGATCTCCTATTTTCGTTGTTTCTCTGCCTTCTGTACTTTTTCCTTTCTCTAATTGCACTTTGTTTTTACTCCTTACACCGTTGGTGTAAACCAGGGGCTCTTTTGGTCTTCCGGTTTGTTACTGTTGCCCATTGGGAATGAAACCTTTTCCACTGCATCCTTGCATTTTGTTGTTGCATAATTTCCATTCATTTCATTTACGCTTTCCTGCAGTTCTCTGTCCCCACTGGACCTCCTCGCAGGAAGTTTTCAACCCTATGTAGTCCCCTCTTTTATAGTCAGGCTTTTCCCAATTCAACTCCTGTTATTCTTCTTTTTTCCCAACTTGCGGCTCTATATGTTTCAAAGACAGAACCACGTGGTCGCTAGCTCCTAGGGGGTAACTCCTCAATACTTGATGCCTCAATGTTGAGCTGCCATGGTGTGAACAAGGCCAATCTTGATGGTATCTCCCTCTCCACTCTGGTAGTGGCCTTAACAGTTTGTGCATGGGGAGTTTTCCAGTACAAGTCCCACACATCGGGCTCTCCATGTTTCGGGACCACATGTGGCTCCTGGTTTTCCCAGTCAATTCCCTTGGGTGTGCTGGATATCCCCCATAACCAGCAACTTTGCTCTGCTGGAGTGAGCTCTTCTTGCCACCTTAGCAAGTGTGTCACCATTGCTCTGTTGCTCTCTTCATATTCCTCTCTTGGCCTCCAGCAGTTTTGTGGTGGATTATACATCACTGCATGACCTCTTTTGAGGTTCCCAGGACTGAATTGTACCTGCTATGTAGTCGCTTTCTACCTTCTCATCTATTCCTTCCATTTTCGAATTTCCATCTGTTTTTTTATGAGCAGAGCAACCCCACCTCCCCCCTGCCCTTCTATCTTTCTCATGATCTGGTTATCCTGGTGGAAGAGTGCATTTTGTTATTGTCTCCATGAGTTTTGTTTCTGTTACTGTATGATGTCTGGGGACTTCTCATTGATTCTTCTTGCCATTACTCATGTTTATTCGATAATCATCTGCAATTGTGTACCAGTCTTCAACTTCTGTTCTAATCTGAACTGTGTGCGGGGGGGGGGAGGGGGGTGGAAACAGAGGTGATCGGTGTGTGATGGATGGTTTGGTTGTTTCAGTTGCCTTGGGGGTGTACGTGGCTGGAGTCCTCTGCAGGGGTTTCTGGAGGGTGCGCTTTGTTCTTCCGTTTGTGATCGTGGGTTATTTGATCTCCATTTTTCTTTTTCCTCCCATTTCTTCTTTCGTTTTTGAACTTTCTCTTTAATTGTTCGTCCTTTCGTCCTGTGTTCTGTTCGATCGAGGTACAATCCGGAAACTCTTGCTTGCCTCTCAGCCGTGCTTTTCCTGCAGGAATCATTGGTTCGGGTTGATTCTGCCTTGAAAATTACTTTGAGAGGACGATTCCTTGTCTTGTGATCCACCCAATTCTCCGAAAAATTTGCCCCTGGGTTCACATGTCCCCCTCGGCCTTCACCTTCATGATATCTTCTATCGCTTTTTTTCTCTCCTAGCTTTCTTTCATTTCATAAGTTTCCCTTTCAGCTTGTCTAGCGGCTAGACTTTAGCCAATAGACAAACACGGATCTCCTCCCTTCTTTCCACCTCCCACTGTGACTCCATTGCATCCTTCCGTGGTGTGTTTCCTTCCTTCAGTCCCTTCCCCAGTTATGGGCCCTATGCTTCTTGGTTTATCCATCTGCTCACTGATCCTGGCCACCACAGGTATCTGGTAAGGTCCTTGTAATTTGTCTAGTTCCTTAAGGTCTTCAACCTCTATTCTGTCTAGTGTGCTCCCTGTTTTGTTTAGGCCCAATGTGGGTTTGACAGGAACTCTGATACAATTAAGTTTTCCATGCTTCCTGCAGGACCTGTTGTTCTGTGTTTGATGTATCTTTGCCGATGCTTACTTCTGTAAATCTTTGTCTTGTGTGTTTCAGATGTCTCCAGATCCTCATCTAATTCTCTTTCTTGATTTCTGCTGCTGTGGCCTGTTGCTTCCACCTTCTGCATTCTGCTGCTAACCTCTATTCATCTTCTTTCAGCTAACTGCTCCTTCCCAGTCTTCCTCCTTTTTTTGAGCTCTACCTCCCTATCCTCCCTCCAGATTCGTCCTTGGAGCCCCTTGTCTATCTGTCTTAGGGGAGGGGAATAGATGGTTAGGAGAGATGGGATGGATGGTTGTGGGGGAGAGGAGGATGGTTATTGGAGGGGCAGGAGATAGTTGGGGAGGGAGTTAGATGGATTGGGGGAGTGAGGGGTTTGGATGGGTTATGGGGGAGGGGGAGGATGGTTTATTGCGGGAGGGAGTAGTTTGGGGCGGGGGTTAGACGGTTGGTGTGCGTTTTGGGGAGGGGTTAGGTGGTTTGGGGGAGGGGTAGGTGGCTAGGTGAGCGTGGTTGGGGAAGGGGGGTACGTGTTTGTGTCAAGTGTTGTGTCTAATGTGTTTGTGTCCAGTGGTGGGAGGGTGTGTGTGTGTGTGTGTGTGCATGTGTGTGATGTGTGTGGCATGTGTGTGTGGGGTGTGTGTGCGTGTGGTGGGTGTGCGTGTTTGGTGTGGGCCTTGTGTGGTAGTTGGTGTGTGTGTGGTGTGTGTGTGTGGTTGGTGTGTGTGGTGAGTGTGTGTGGTGTGTGTGTGTGGTGTGTGTGTGTGGTGTGTTGTGTGTGGGTGTGTGAGGTGTGTGGGTGTGTGTGTGTGGGGAGGTGTGGGTGCAGTGGGGTGTGCGTGAGTGTGGTGTGTGTGTGTGGTGTGTGTTGTGTGTGGTTTGTGTGTGTGTGTGGTGTGGTGTGTTGGGGTGGTGTGTATGTGTGGAGTGTTGTCTGTGGTGTGAGTGTGTGTTTGTGTTTGTGTGTGTGTGTGTGTGTGTGTATGTGTTTACGGTAAGTGTGTATGTATGTGTGTTGTTTTATCACATATTTTGTGGTTGCAGGGGTCGAGTCTAGCTCTGCTAAGGGGGGTTTTAGACGGTTTGGAGGGGTTAGGTGGTTGGGGGAGGGGTAGGTGGCTAAGGTGAGGTGGTTTGGGGGAAGGGGTGGGTAAGTGTTTGTGTCTAGTGTTTGTGTCAAGTGGGTGGAGGGTGTGTGTGTGTGTGTGTATGTGTGGAGTGGGTCTTGTGGGGTGTGTGTGTGTGTGGTGTGTGTGTGTGGTTTGTGTGTTGTGGTGTGTTGTGTGTGGTGTTGTTTGTGCGGATGTGTGTTTGATTGTGTTGTGTGTGTGGGTGTGTGTGTTTGTGTTTACCGTATGTGTTGTTTGTATGTTGTGGTATTGTACTCACTATTTGTGTGTATGTACTCACCTTATTTGTGGTTGCAGGGGTCGAGTCCTAGCTCTGCTTGGGGGGGTTAGACGGTTTGGGGAGGGGTGTTTAGGTGGTTTGGGGGAGGGGGTAGGTGGCTAAGGTGAGGTGGTTGGGAAGGGGGGTGGGGGGTTACGTGTTTGTGTCAAGTGTTTGTGTCAAGTGGTGGGGGTGTGTGTGTGTGTGTGTGTGTGTATGGGTTGTGTGTGTGTATGTGTGTGTGTGTGTGTTTGTGTGTGAGTGTTCCCTTGTTTGTGTGTGCTTGTGTGTGAGGGTGGGAGGGTTAAGGGGGGGTGGTGTGGTTGAAAGATCCGTCGTGTTAGGCACAAATTTAGTCTCATTTATCTTTCCCAATTATGCTACTCTCTCACTTTATTGCCCTTTCTGGATTTACGGTGTTAATGTTGTGGTTATTATCATTTGCCTTGTTTCAATTGAGATAGGACTTCCTTCCTAGCTTCCTAAGTATGCTTACTGCTAATAACTAACGGTAGTAACATGTCTGTGTGCGTGTGTGCTGTGGTTGTGTGTGTGTGTGTGAGTGTGTGTGTGTGTGAGTGTGTGTGTGAGTATGGTGTGTGTGATGGTGTGTGTGGTGTTGTGTGTGAGTGTGTTGTGTGCGTTCAGTGTGCATGTGTGTGTGGTGTGTGTGTGTGTGTGTTGTGCGTGTGCGCATGTTGTGTTGTGATTTGTGTGTGTGTGTGTGTGTGATGAGTGTGTGTTGTGAGTGTGAGTGTGTGTGTGAGTGTGGTGTGTGGTGTGGTGTGTGTGTATGTGTGGTGTGTGAGTGTGTGTGTGTGTGTGTGAGTGTGTGTGTGTGTGTGTATGTGAGTGTGTGTGATGACGTGTGTGTGTGTGTGTGTGAGTGTGTGTCTGTGTGTGTGAGTGTGTGTGTGTTGTGCGTGTGTGTGTGTGTGTGTGTGGTGTGTGTGTGTGTGTAGTGTGGTGATGTGTGTGTGTGGTGTCTTGTGATGGTGTGTTGTAATGACTGGACGCAACTTCGTGGGACCTGAAACAAACCTCCTGGGACCAGACCCTAGCACACCCAAATTGTGTGTGTGTGTGTGTGTGTGGTGTGTGTGTGTGTATGTGTGTGTGCGTGTGTGTATGCGTGTGTGCGTGTATGTGTTTGGTGTGTTTGTGGTGTGTGTGTGCATGTGTGTGGGTGTGTCTGTGTGTTTGTGTGTCTGCGTGTGTTTGTGAGTGTGGTGTGTGTGTGTGTGTGTGTGTACTCACCTATTTGTATCACCTATTTGTGGTTGCAGGGGTCGAGTACAGATCCTGGCCCCGCCTCTTCGGATTGCTATAGGTCCTCTCTCTCTGCCCTGAGCTCTATCATTCCTCGCCTTAAAAATTGTTATGGTTCTTGCCTCCCATTCCGTCCTAGTGCCATTACATGAGGGTGTATGTGTGTGTATGCGTGTGTGCGTGTATGTGTGCGTGTGGGTTTGTTTGTGTGTGTGTGTGTGTGTGTGTGTGTGTGCATGTGTGTGTGTGTCTGTGTGTTTGTGTGTCTGCGTGTGTTTGTGTGTGTGTGTGTGTGGTGTGTGTACTCACCTATTTGTACTCACCTATTTGTGGTTGCAGGGGTCGATTCACAGCTCCTGGCCCCGCCTCTTCGCTGATTGCTACTAGGTCCTCTCTCTCCCTGCCCCATGAGCTCTATCATACCTCGTCTTAAAACTATGTATGGTTCCCGCCTCCACTACGTCACTTTCTAGGCTATTCCATGGCCTAAATACACTGTGACTGAAGAAATACTTCCTAACATCCCTTTGATTCATCTGAGTCTTCAACTTCCAATTGTGACCTCTTGTGTCTGTGTCCCATCTCTGGAACATCCCGTCTTTGTCCACCTTGTCTATTCCGCACAGTATTTTATATGTCGTTATCATGTCTCCCCTGACCCTCCTGTCCTCCAGTGTCGTCAAGCCAATTTCCCTCAACCTTTCTTTGTAGGACAATCCCCGTAGCTCTGGGACTAGTCTTGTTGCAAACCTTTGCACTTTCTCTAATTTCTTGACGTGCTTGACTAGGTGTGGATTCCAAACTGGTGCTGCATACTCCAGTATGGGCCTGACGTAGATGGTATACAGAGTCTTAAACGAATCCTTACTGAGGTATCGGAACGCTATCCGTAGGTTTACCAGGCGCCCGTATGCTGCAGCAGTTATCTGATTGATGTGCACCTCAGGAGATATGCTCGGTGTTATACTCACCCCCAGATCTTTTTCCTTGAGTGAGGTTTGCAGTCTTTGGCCATCTAAACTATACTGTGTCTGCGGTCTTCTTTGCCCTTCCCCAATCTTCATGACTTTGCATTTGGCAGGGTTAAATTCAAGGAGCCAGTTGCTGGACCTGGCTTGTAGCCTGTCCAGGTCTCTTTGTAGTCCTGCCTGATCCTCATCCGATTTGATTCTTCTCATTAACTTCGCATCATCTGCAAACAAGGACACTTCTGAGTCTATCCCTTCAGTTATGTCGTTCACATATACCAAGAGCAGCACAGGTCCTAGGACTGACCTCTGTGGAACTCCGCTCGTCACAGGCGCCCACTCTGACACCTCGTCGCGTACCATGACTCGTTGTTGCCTCCCTGTCAGATATTCTCTGATCCATTGCAGTGCCTTTCCTGTTATATGTGCCTGATCCTCTAGCTTTTGCAGTAACCTCTTGTGAGGAACTGTGTCGAAGGCCTTCTTGCAGTCCAAAAATATGCAGTCGATCCACCCCTCTCTCTCTTGTCTTACTTCTGTCACCTTGTCATAAAACTCTAGTTGGTTTGTGACACAGGGTTTTCCTTACCTGAAACCGTGCTGGTTGTCAATTATACACTTGTTTCTTTCCAGGTGCCCCACCACTCTCCTCCTGATGATCTTCTCCATGACCTTGCATACTATACACGTTAGTGATACAGGTCTGTAGTTTAGTGCCTCATGTCGGCTCCCTTTTTAAAAATTGGGACTACATTTGCCATTTTCCATACCTCAGGGAGTTGCCCAGTTTCAAATGATGTGTTGAAGATCTTTGTTAATGGCTCACACAATATCTCTGCTCCCTCTTTAAGGACCCATGGAGAGATGTTGTCTGGTCCCACCGCCTTTGAGGTGTCAAGTTCGCATAGCAGCTTCTTCACCTCCTCCTTGGTTATATGTACCTCATCCAGCACTTGCTGGTGTGCCCCCCTGTTCTGATTTCTTGGAGTCCTACTGGTTTCCACTGTAAATACCTCTTTAAATCTTGTGTTGAGCTCCCGACATACCTCTCGGTCATTTCTTGTGAATTCCCCATCACCCTTCCTCAGTCTGATTACCTGGTCCTTGAGTGTTGTTTTCCTCCTGATGTGGCTGTACAACAGCTTCGGGTCAGTCTTTACTTTTGATGCTATGTCATTTTCATATTGTCTCTAAGCCTCCCTTCTTATCTGTGCATATTCGTTTCTGGCTCTTCGGCTGATTTCTTTATTTTCCTGAGTTCTCTGTCTTCTGTACCTTTTCCATTCTCTAGTACACCTAGCTTTTGCCTCCCTACACCTTTTGGTGAACCAAGGACTCGTTCTGTTCTTCCCATTATTTTTGTTTCCCTTGGGAACAAACCTCTCCTCTGACTCCTTGCATTTTGTTGCTACATAGTCCATCATTTCTTGTACTGGTTTTCCTGTCAGTTCCCTCTCCTACTGAATGTCTTGAAGGAAGTTCCTCATGCCTGAGTCGTTCCCCCTTTTGTAGTTTGGTTTTTCCCAGCCTATTCCTGCTACTCTCTCCACTTGGAGCTCAACTATGTAGTCGAAGCACAGAACCACATGATCACCAGCTCCCAGGGGCCTTTCATACATGATACCCTCGATGTCCGAACTACTCAAGGTGAATACAAGGTCCAGCCTTGCTGGTTCATCCTCTCCTCTCTCTGGTAGTGTCTCTAACATGTTGATGCATGAGGTTTTCCAGTACCACATCCATCATCTTGGCTCTCCATGTTTCGGGACCCCCATGGGGCTCCAGGTTTTCCAAGTCAATCTCCTTTTGATTGAAATCACCCATAACTAGTAACTTTGCTCTCCCCATGTGTGCTCTCCTGGCCACCTCGGCTAGTGTGTCGATCATTGCTCTGTTGCTCTCATCGTATTCTTCTCTTGGCCTCCTGCAGTTCTGTGGTGGGTTGTACATTACTGCAATTATCGAATTTTGTCCCTCAGACTGGATTGTTCATACTAAGTAGTCCCTTTCGCCCGTGCCATCCATTCCTTCCATTTTCTCAAAACCCCACTGGTTTTTAATGAGCAGTGCAACTCCTCCTCCCCCTCTCCTCCCTCTGTCTTTCATGAGGATTTGATATCCGGATGGAAAGATTGAATCTGTTATTATTGTGGTGAGTTTTGTTTGTGTGTGTGTGCGTGTGTGTGTGTGTGTGTGTGTGTGTGTGTGTGTGTGTGTGTGTGTGTGGGTGTGTGTGTATGCGTGTGTGTGTCTGTATGTGTGTGTGTATGTGCGTGTGTGTGCGTGTGTGTGTGTGTGCGTGAGTGTGCGTACTCACCTATTTGTACTCACCTATTTGTGGTTGCAGGGGTCGAGTCATAGCTCCTGGCCCTGCCTCTCAGCTCATTTCTACTAGGTCCTCTCTCTCCCTGCCCCATGAGCTCTATTCATACCTCCCCTTAAATCTATGTATGGTTCCCGCCTCAACTACATCACTTTCCAGGCTATTCCATGGACTGACTACTCTATGACTGAAGAAATACTTCCTAACATCACTTTGATTCATCTGGTGCTGCATTCTCCAGCATGGGCCTGACGTAAATGGTATGCAGAGTCTTGAACGAATCCTTACTGAGGTATCAGAACGCTATCCGTAGGTTTTCCAGGCGCCCATATGCTGCAGCAGTTATCTGATTGATGTGCGCCTCAGGAGATATGCTCGGTGTTATACTCACCCCCAGATCTTTTCCTTGAGTGAGGTTTGCAGTCTTTGGCCATCTAAACTATATTGTGTCTGCGGTCTTCTTTGCCCTTCCCCAATCTTCATGACTTTGCATTTGGCAGGGTTAAACTAAATGACCAGTTTGGACCAGGTTTTGTAGCCTACCCGGTCTCTTTGAAGTCCTGCCTGATCCTCATCCCGTTTGGGATTCTTCTCTTTAGCTTCACATATTGCAAACAAGGACACTTCTGGGGCCTACCCCTTTCCGTTATGTCGTTCAATATCCCAACAACAGCACAGGTCCTAGGACTAAAACCCGGTCGCCCCCCCGCTTGAAAAGGGGCCCCCCAACTCGGACCCCCTCGTCAGTACCAGGGAACTCGTTGTTCCCCCCCCCTGTCAGGAAATCTCTGATCCATTGCGGGCCCTTTTCCCTGTTATTGTCCCGACCCCTTTGGGTTTTCCCCCAGTAACCTCTTTTGGGAACTGTCTCAAAGGGCCCTTTTTTGGGCGCCCAAAAAAAAAGGGAGTAAATCCACACCTCCCCTCTTTGTCTTACTTTTTTTGTCCCCTTTTGGTCAAAAAACTCTAGTAGGTTTGTGAAACAGGTTTTCCTTCCCAAAAACCCCGTGTTTGGTTGTAAATTTGCGTGGGGTTGAATGTGTGCGTGTGCGGGGTGTGTGTGTGGGGTTTTGGTGTGTGTGTGTGTCCCGTGGGGGTGCGTGTCTGTGGGGCGTTTTGTGCTTTGGGGGTGGTGTGTGAGTGTGTGTGTTTTATGTGGAATGTGTGTTGTGTGTTGTGTTTTTATTCGCCTATTTTAGTTACCATTTTTTTCCCTAGTAAGGTGTGTGTGGGTAGTAACCCCTTCTCCTGAGACATTTAACAAAAAAAGAAAAGAAGAAAAACTTTATAAAACTGGGATGTTTAAAATGTGCGGGGATGTAGTGCGGATGACAAAAAAACAGATGTTTTGCGATGTTATGAATAAAAAAAGTTTAATGTCCGGCCCCTTTAAGCGAAACAAAGCTGAAGAGGGAGGAGATTTTTCAGGGGGGGGGAAATAAATGGGTTTAAAAATTGGAAAATCTAGGGGTTTAAAGAGCAAAGGAAAGGGGAAAGCAGTAATGTTAAAGATCAGTTATGGAAGGGGGAAAAGAAAATATAATGTGTACATTCAAAAAATTATGTGGTTTAAAGTAAAGGTTGGTTTTCGAGAAGGGGGGCCTTAAAAAGCGTGTATGCACCTGGAGAAAGAGAGGAATGCAGAGGAAGAGAGGGGATTTTGGGAGATTTTTAAGTGAATGAAAAGGGAAACCTTTGAACCAAGGAGGGGAGAAATTTGTGGTAGGGACTTGAATGTTTAAAGTAGGAGAAACTTTTAGAGGGGGGTGGTGGGTAATTTTGGGGTTTGCCAGGTGTAAAGGGATAAGGGGAGCCCTTTGATTGAACTTTTATAAAAAGGGGTTTAGTTAAGGTAATACATTTTTATAAAAAAAGAGGATAAAAAAGTATACAAGAAATGTTTTTTGGGCGAAATAAACAGTATTTGTTGGATTTTTTATTGGTGGGTTAAAAGACGTTGAGTAGACTTCGGATGTACATTTTTTTATAGAGGGGCCACAGATATTCGATCACTTTCTATTTGTAGCTACACTGAGAGAAAAAGGTAGAGGGGATACAAGGAAAATAAAAGCATCAGGGAAGGGGAGAGGTAAAGGTTTATAAACAAAAGAGGGGGCCCAGTTAGGGTAAGAAAATTAACCCCTTTTTGGAGGAAGATGTGTTAATGAGAGCATAGGAAATTTTGGGGTCGAAGAGGTATGGGGTGGGTTTTAAAAATGTGGGTGTTTAGAGTGTTCAGCAGAATTTTGGGGTTACGGGAAAATTTGGGTGGGGGGGGGAAGAGGAGCGTTTTGGTTGGAATGAGGGATGTAAAGAGATAGAAAGGGGGAGAAAAAGTTAGTTTTTGAGAATTTTTTTACAAAGTAAAAGGTGATGAAGGAGGGAAGAGTATATGGAAAAAAAGGAGGGGTTTAAGGAGTGGTGAAGGCAATGTAAAAAGAGAGAAATGAGAGAGGGGGTGAGAGGGTTAAAAACAAATTTTGTTAAAAAAAAGGAAAAAGTTTTGGAGTGAAAATTAACAATTTAAGAAAGCCTAGAGAACAAATGGATTTGTCATTTTAAAAAAAAGGAGAAGATTTAAATTTTATGGGGGTTTAGAGGTTTTGGGGAAAGGGTGGGGGGAAATTTTTTTAAAAGGAATTGTTAAATTTTTTATGAAGATGGGGAAGCTGTGATTTCTGTATGGGAAAAGGGGGAATAACATCTTGTAGGAGTGGGGAAAGAGCCATTTGGGGTTGTGGGGGAAGTTCTTGAGGCAGTGGGTTAAAAAAAAGGGGGGTAAGGCACCCGGGGGTTTTGAGGGGTTTTAAAGAAAGAAATTTTAAAAACCCAGGTGGGGAATATTTTTGGGAATTGGTTTTTGGTGCAATTATTTAAAAAATGTAGGGAAGAGGGAAAGGGTCCTAGGGTTTGGGCAGGAGCATGATAGTTCCTTTGTAAAAAGGCAAAGGGGAAAAAAGAGAGTGAAAAAATTATAGGGGATAAGTCTGTTGGGGTATCCCGGAAAAGTTTTATGGTGAGTTTTTTATTTAAAAAATTTAAGGGTTTACAGGGAAACAGGGAAGGGGAACAGATTTGATAAGGCCCCAAACGGGTCTTTGTGGCTTTTATGGATTTGGAAAAGGCTTTATAAAACAGGGTGGATGGGGGGGCAATGTGGCAAAAAAAAAAAATTTGGTTTTTTCAGGTGAATGGTTTTTAGGAGGTAGGTTACTGAAAGCATTTGAAGATTTTTACGGGGGTTTTGTGAGGCTTAAGTTAGAGTATGTGGGAAAAAGGGGGGAAAATTATTTCCCATTTAAAATTTAGGTTTTTAGACAAGGATGGTATGTCACCGTGGTTTTTTTAATATATTTTTTAAAAATTTGGGGTTTTAAGAGAAGTAAATGCGGGGGGCCCTTGGGGCAAGAGGCGTGGGGGTTAAAAGACAAAGAATCACCCCATAAAGGGGGAGTTGTAAACAGTTGCTCTTTGTGATGACACTGGGCTCTTGGGAGATTCTAAAAGAGAAGTTGCAGAGATTGGGGGTTTAAATTTTGGTTTAGGGTGTGCAAAAGAAAAAAATTGAAAAGGTGAATACGGGAAAAAAGATTAAGGGTTATAGGATAACAAAAGATTAGGTGATGAAAGTTTGGGGATATCAGTTGGAGGGAGAGAGTAGGGAGGGGGTTTAAATTGTTTTTCAGATATTTGGGAGTGGACTTTGTCGGGCAGTTTTGGGTTTTCTATAAAGTTTAGGTGAACCCAATTGAATTAAATGGGGGGGAAAAAGGGTGAGTGGTGATTTTGGGTCTGTGGAGAAAAAAGAACTTTGTCCTTGGAGGAAAAGAGGGGAATGTATGAGGTTAGTTTTACCAACGCTCTTAAAATGGGTTGGGAAGCATGGGTGATGAAGTTGCAGGGAGGAGAAGGCTGGAGGCAGGGGAAAGATGTCTTTGTCTGAGAGCAATGGTGGTTGAATATAATGCAGAAATTCGTTTTTTGGAAAGTTGGAGGGGGTTGGGGGGAAATTTTAACCAAAACTGTTGTCCGGGAGGGCGGGAGGAAGGGTTTTTTGAGGTGGTTGGGAAACATGGGGAGAGAATAAAGGGAAAACAGAATAACTTAAGAGTGTATCAGTCTGTGGGGAAGGGAAAAGGGGGGGTGGGGGGCCCCTGGGGAAAGGGGTGGGGGGAAAAGGGGGTTTTAAAGGAGGTTTTGTGTGGAGGGGTTTGGGATTTCCCAAACGGGGCAGGGTTTTGAGCGTTTTTTGTTAGGAGTGAAGGAGCCCAAATGGTTTTTAATACTTGACGTGCTGTTGGGTGTGGCAAATTTAACATTTATAAAGGGGGGTTCGGGGAAAAACCGGCAGGCCGGACTTGGTCCTGGAGAGGGGGAAGTACAGTGCCTGCACCTAAAGGGAAAGGAGTTTTTAATGTTGCATTTTAAAAAAATGTAGTTTTTAAAGGGCACCCTTCGGCAGACAGGATGGAGTGAATGTGGTGAAAGTTTTTTTTTTTCCCCGGGCCCACCCTGCCTTCGTGGGAATCGGCCAGTGTGAAAATAATAAAAAAAACGGGTGTGTGTGTATATGTGTTTTACTCACCTGTTAAGGTTTGCAGGGGTCGAGCCCCGAGCCCCCGGGCCCCGGCCTCCACTAAATCGCAAACTAGGTCCCCTCCCCCCTTTGAACCTTTTTAGCTTTATCTACCTCTGTTTTAAAGCTATGTAGGGAAACCTCCCTCCACTACATCATTTCCAAAATTTATTTCATTTTCTGACTACTCTGGGGGCTGAAGAAATACTTCCAAACATCCCTGTGTTTTCCATCTGTGTCTTAAATTTAAAAAACTGTGTCCCCTTGTTACTGTGTCCAAATCTTTTGGAACATCCTGCCCTTTTTTCCCATTGTAAATTTCCCTTTCTTTTTTGGTTATGTCGTTATCATTTTACCCCTATCTCTCCTGTCCTCCAGTGTGAAGGGGTTTGTTTTCCCCCTTAACCTCCCTTAGGACATCCCTTTTTTACCCTCTGGGGGCCCAGTCTTTGTTGAAAACTTTTGCACTTTCTCTATTTTCTTTACGGGTTTGGGGCTGGGTTTGTGGGTTCCAAATGGTCCCGGCATACTCCATTTGGGCCAAAGTACACGGTTTACGGGTTTCCTGAACGTTTCCCCTTATCAAGGTGTGGGAATGCTTTTTCCTGGGTTTTTCCCCAGGCGCCCATATCGGGCCAGCGTTTTTTGGGTTTAAATGTGCGCTTCAGGAAAATGTGCCTGGTGTTATGCTCCCCCCAAAGATTTTTTTTTCCTTGAGTGGGGTTTTTGTAGTCTCTGGCCCCCCAGACCCTTAACCCCCCGTCTGCGGTCTTCCTTTTTCCCTGCCCCACTCTTAAATTTCTTTGCCCCTTGGGGGGATTTAATGCCAAAGGGGGCCCTTTCCCGGACCAGGGCTGCAGCCTTCCCGATCCCCTTTTTAGTTCGCCCCGGTCTTTTTGATTTAATGATTTTCTCATCAACTTCACGTCCCCTGCAAAAAGGGACACCTCGGGGTTTTTTCCTTCCGTCATTCGTTCACAAAAACCCGAAACCCCGGGGGGTCCTAGGGCTGAAACCCCGTGGAAAACCCCCCTGGTCCAGGTGCCCCTCTGACACCCTCGCCACTACCCTTCTCCCCTGCTTTCCCTTCCTTTACAATTTTTCCCTGATCCATTGTAGTGCCTTCCCTGTTATCCCTGCTTTGGGTTCCCCCCGTTTTTTTTCCTAATCCTTGTGTGGAACTGTTCAAACGCCTCTTGAAGGGCCAAAAAAAATGCAATCCAAAAACCCCCCCTTTCTCTTGTCTTATTGCTGTCACCATTCATAGAATCGTAGGGTTTTTGACCAAAAATTTTCCCCTCCCCGAAACCCTGTTGGCTGCAGTTTTATGAGATCATTCCCTTTTTAAAGGGGTTCCCCTACTCTTTTGATAATTTTTTCTCCATGGGCTTTGCTTTTTTTTACTGTTAGTGACACTAGTCTTTAGGTTTAAAAGCTTCATGTCTGTTTCCTTTTTTTAAAAATTTTGATACATTTAATGTCTTCCATGCCTAGGCAATCTCCCCGTTTCGATAGATGTATTGAAAAAATTTTTTGTTAGGGTTTCACATAAACGCCCTGCTCCCCCTCTCAGGAACCCCTGGAGAGGTTTTATCCGGCCCCATTGCCTTTAAGGTAAACTATCTCATCAGAAAAACCCTTCACTTCTTTCCTTTGGGGGGTTTTGTACTGTGTCCAGCCTTGGGGGTGTGCCCCCCCCCTCTTTTTCTGGAGCCCCTTCTGTCTCCCTCTGAACTCCCTCTTTTAAATTTTCTTGTTTGGGTTTCCCCACTTACTTTATGGGCATTTTTTGTTTCTCTCCTCCTTCCCTTTCCCTTTCCTGATTTCCGGGGCCTTGACTGTTGTTTTTTTTTCCCCCTGATGTGGCTGTATCAGTTTTGGGGGCAGATTTGGCTTTTTGCTGCTATGGGCGTTTTCATATTGTCCCCTTTTCTGTGCATATTCATTTTTGGCTCTGCGACTGCTTCCTTATTCTCCGGGGGCCTTTGCCTTTTTTTTTCTTCCATTCCCCCACAAAACTTTTGGTTTTTTGCCTCCCCGCACCTTTGGGGAACCCTGGGCTATCCTTCCCTTTTTTTTTATTCCCCGTTTCCCTTTTGGGGATAAAAAATCTCTCAGTCCTTGCACATTGTTGCTACATATTCCATCATTCATTAACTGACTTCCCGCCAAATTTTCTGTCCCCCCTTTAAAACCCCTTCAGAAATTCCTCATTCCCGTGTAGTTCCCCCTTTTTTGTAGTTTGGGTTCATTTTGTCCTGGCCCTTCCCGCTTTTCCCCTTTTTACTTGTAGCTCTACTTGTTTCGAAGCAATTTTAAAAACCCCATGTCGCCCGGCCCCCCGGGGGGCCTTTTATATTTTTTTTTTTCTTTTCTGCACTACTTTAAGGGGATTTCTAGGGCCCGTCTTTTCTGGGTTCCCCCCTTTCCTTTTTCTCTTGTAGTGTCCCTTTTCGTGTTGGGCTGAATTTTTTCCGTACCCCCTCCTTTTCTTAGCCCCCCATGTGTCTTTGGGCCCCAAAAAAAGGTCCAAGTTTCCCAAAACGATTCCCTTTGGTTTTAAAATCGCCCATGATCAGGAAACTTTGCCCCGCTTGCAGAGCTCTTGTGGGGCCCCTTTCACCCCGTGTGTCAAAACCCTCCCCTTAAATTTCTTTTCGTCCCTACTCTTTCCTTGGCCTCCCGCTGTTTTGTGGTGGGGTTTAAATCACTACAATTACCACCTTTGGGGCCTTTCCCGGTGAGTTTTTCCCCTGTGTAATCGCTTTCTTTTCGCCGGGCTCCTCTTCCGCTCATCAAAATTCCTTGGTTTTTGATCATCAATTGGGCCCCCCCCCCCCCCCCGTTACCCCCTGTCTTTTCCCCAGGATCTGGTATCCCGTTGGGGAAAAATGGCATCTGTTTCCTAAACCCGCTAAACTTGGTTTTTTTTGTGAGAGCTTTTTGATGTCCGGGGGGAAAGCCTCTTTGCTCTTTTTGTGCCACCCCCTCCCAAATTATTTTTATTCCAAACAGCTTTTTTTACCAACCTTCAGTTTAAAATTTTCCAAAACTGGGGGGGTTGGGGGGCCTTTTGGGGGTGGGAAACCCCGTTTTGGATACTGTGGGATTCCATGCTGGGGTTTTTGGGGGGGAAGCTGTGAGTTTTAGGGTTGTATTTGTGTTGGGGGTGGGGTTTGAGGATAGTTTTTTGTGTGTGCTTGCCCTTGCTGCTTGTTCTGCTTGGTTGAACCCCGTTTGGGTTTTTAACCCCGTCTCCTTTCGTAGCTCCCTTTGCTTTTTTTTTCTTCTCCCTCAGCTGCTTTTCGTTCGTTTGTGTTTTTGTCTCCCGTCTAGGAACACCCCCATGTCTTTTCCCCAGTACTTCAACCCTGGTTTCTCTTGGGGATCCTGCTCCCTACTGGTTTTTTTGTCCCCGGAATCAGCTTGATCAGTCGTTTTTTCTCCCCCTTTAAAATTTAAACCCCCATTTCTTAAAAAATTTTCAATCTCATCCAAGTCTTCCCTTTACCTATTTTTTTTTTTATGATTCTCAATCTTCCTTTCTTTTGCCCCCCGGGGGGTTTTTTAGTGTGTGTCCTTTCCCCTCTTCCGAAACCCCTGGATTTAAAAACTGATTTTGCCCTTTCCCCCTCCCATTGCCTCTCCCTTTTGTAAACCCCTGGTTCCTGTCTGTACATGGTCATTTTCTCCCCTTTTTTTTTGCGTGGGTCTTGGTACATTTTTGTGCCTCTGCATTTGGGCCCCAACCCCCCCCTTTTGCCTGCACCCAAACTGCTTTTCCCCCTTCCCCTTTCCTTTGGGCCCTTCTTGGGAGGGTTTTATGGCCCCTTTTGCATAAATTTATATCTCCCTCCCCTTTTGTTCAGGGTTAAACTTCATATGCGTGTCCCTTTTCTGGGCAGTGATGTAACTTTCTTTGCCTGTTTACCCCCATCTTCAAAGGGCCCCTTTTCCTGGTTTTGCAGTTTTGGCTTTTTGCCTCCCAGTTCTTCTCCTTCTCCAACCTCTCTTCAAAATTTTACAGTAAGCTCTGTCTTCCCTTTTTTCAGAAAGCTCTCCTAATTTTCTCTCCAAAATCTTGTTCCAAACCTTTTCCCCTGCTTCCCCCAACCACTCCTCCCTACCAGAAACCATTCTCATCCCGATCCCTGGGTTTCCTTTCAAATCCCCCCCCATATTTTTTTTTTTTTGGGAAAAGAGGAGAAAAAGAGAAAGGGAAAGGAAGGAAAGGGAGGGAGAAGGGGTTTAAAGGGGAAAAAAAGGGAGGAGAGGGGGGGGAGAAGAAAAGATAGGATAGGGGGGATAGAGGGGAGAGGATGGGGAAAAAGGGGGGAGGGAAGGGGGGAAATTTTTAGAGGGGGAGAAATGGTTTGAGGGGGGAGGTGTTTTGAGGGGAAAAAGATGTTATAGGGGAGAGATGGGAAAAATGGAGATTGGGAGGGGGGGAAAGAGAGATAGGCAAAGGGGGAGATAAAGGTTTGGAAAAGAGATAGGAAGTGAGAGGGTATAGGAAAAGAGAGTTTGGTAGCGGAGGTAAGGTAGTGAGGTTAAAGGGAGAGAGAGGGAAAAGGTAGAGAGAGGTATAGATAGAGGTATTTAGAGAGATAGGGATAAAAGGGAGAGAGGGTTTGGTAAAAAGGTAGAGGGGGAGAAAAAGGTACTGAGAGAAAAGGGAGAGATGGGTTTAAAAAGAGGTAAAAGATAGGTATTGAGAGAGAAAGAGAGAAGAGGAAAAAGAGGGATGGATTTTCCCGGTCAGTTAAAAAAGGAAAGGGGATTAAATCCTGTGT
The DNA here is from genome assembly GCF_026875155.1 of Cherax quadricarinatus. Lineage (NCBI taxonomy): Eukaryota > Metazoa > Arthropoda > Malacostraca > Decapoda > Parastacidae > Cherax > Cherax quadricarinatus. The sequence continues at coordinate 5,594,296 of NC_069492.1, read as the reverse complement.
ATTTGTGTGTGTTTCGTTTTATGTGTGTACCGTGGCCCCCACTTCTAAATAAACATACTGCTAATTTAAATATCAGTAGTAATACCCGTAATTTTTTAAAACAAACCAAGTGTTTTTTGCACTTATTTACTTCACTTATAAAACACAGAAAATTAGGTTGTAAAATTTTTTGCTTTTTCTCAGGGGTTTAGGAGTGTCTGGGTCACATCTCGCTAGGGGTGGGCCCCCCTAGGCTTTTCCCCTCGCTAGGCTTTTTCCCCGCTGGGCCCCCCCTCGCTGGGCCCCCCCCTCCACTAGGTGCCCCTTTCCTAGGCTGCCCCTCGCAGGGTGCCCCTCGCTAGGCTGCCCCCCTTGATTTTTTGGGTCCAATTTTCTATTCTTAAATTTATTTCTATGCTATTTTTGCTCTAATTTTGGTAATAACTTGCAGGGGTGAGGACCCCGTAAACTACAGTTTACGCAAGGCCAGGAATTTTAGAAACCCCCCAACAACCCCCAAAAGGTTGGGGTGATACTTGCACTGGCGCGGTTTTCGATGACAATTTCCCTATGCGATGACGTAGTCTCAAAATCCCCCTTTTATCACTATTTTTAAAACTCTTCACCCAAGGGTTTTTAACCGTATATGCTCATAAAATTCTCACGCCCCCCAAGTTTATTTCACTTAAAATAAATAAAAGCTTTTATTACATTAGAATACACTTCCCCATTCGGGGTTACACTTTTAAAATTTTTTAAAAAGTCACAAATGTTTTGGCGTCACTGCTTTTAGCAGGCCCCAAATGCCAAACCCTTCCCTTTTTTATATATTTTTTTTTTTTTCCTTTCTACTTTTGCTTATTAACTTTTCACTCTCACTGTATGGTGCCCCACATTTCACTTGTTATCCAATCTCTAGAAATTCTTGAACACCCGCTTCCACACTCACTTGAATCTTTGTATATTTGAATCTGTGTAGCAACAGAAGCCTACTAGCCACTAACAGTTTGAAACTTTGAAATATTAATGATTTCAGCCTTCCTCTCGACTTTTTTTAACTAATAACTTTAGTTACAACTCGTAGGATTGCTCACTGACGTTGTCACTACCACTAATTACTGTTAGCAGTTACTGCACGCCTTAAAAACACTAAAGTTCTCGGAGCCTTCTGTGTGTGTGTGTGTGTGTGTGTGTGTGTGTGTGTGTGTGTGTGTGTGTGTGTGTGTGTGTGTGTGTGTGTGTGTGTGTGTGTGTTGCTGTGTGTTCGTGTGTGTGTGTGGATGTTTGGTGTGCGTGTGTGTGTGTGTGTGGTGTGTGTGTGTGTGTGTGAGTGTTTTGTGTTTGTGTGTGTGTGTGTGTGTGGGCATATGTGTATTTGTGTGTGAGTGTGTATGCTTGTTTGCATGCATGCGTGTGTGTGTGTACTCACCTAGTTGTACTCACCTAGTTGAGGGTGCAGAGGTCGAGTCCAAGTTCCTGGCCCCGCCTCTTCACTGGTCGCTACTAGGTCACTCTCCCTGAACCATGAGCTTTATCGTACCTCTGCTTAAAGCTGTGTATGGATCCTGCCTCCTATGTGTGTGTGTGTGTGTTGTGTGTGTGTGTGTGTGTGTGTGCGTGTGTGTGTGTGTGTGTGTGTGTGACAGTGTGACAGTGTGTGTGTGTGTGAGTGTGTGTGTGTGTGTGACAGTGTGTGCATGTGTGTGTGTGTGTGTGTGTTTGTGTGTACTCACCTATTTGTACCCACCTATTTGTGGTTGCAGGGTTCGAGTCACAGCTCCTGGCCCCGCCTCTTCGCTGATTGCTACTAGGTCCTCTCTCTCCCTGCCACATGAGCTCTATCATACCACGTCTTAAAACTATGTATGGTTCCTGCCTCCACTACGTCACTTTCTAGGCTATTCCATGGCCTGAATACTCTATGACTGAAGAAATACTTCCTAACATCCCTTTGATTCATTTGAGTCTTCAACTTCCAATTGTGACCTCTTGTGTCTGTGTCCCTTCTCAGGAACATCCTGTCTTTGTCCACCTTGTCTATTCCATGCAGTATTTTATATGTCGTTATCATTCGTCAGGCCGATTTCCCTCAACCTCTCTTCGTAGGACAATCCACGTAGCTCTGGGACTAGTCTTGTTGCAAACCTTTGCACTTTCTCTAATTTCTCGACGTGCTTGACTAGGTGTGGATTCCAAACTGGTGCTGCATACTCTAGTACGGGCCTGACGTAAATGGCATACAGAGCCTTAAACGAATCCTTACTGAGTATCGGACGATAGCCATAGTTTGCCAGGGCGCCCGATGCTGCAGATTTATCTGATTGATGGCCACCTCAGAAATGCTCGGTGTTAGACTCTCCCCCAGATCTTTTTCCTGGAGTGAGGTTGGGCAGACTTTGGCCATCTAAACGATATTGTGTCCTGCGGGCTTCTGTGCCCTTCCCCATATCTTCATGGCTTTGCATTTGGCAGGGCTAAATTCAAGGGAGCCAGTTCGGACCCAGGCTTGTAGCCTGTCAAGGTGTCTTTGGAGTCCTGCCATGATCCTCATCCGATTGGATTTCCTCAATAACTTCGGCTATCATCTGCAAACAAGGACACTTCGGAGTCGATTCCCGCTGTATGTCGTTCACATAGACCCACAAGAACACACAGGTCCAAGGGACTGACCCCTGTGGAACCCGGCTTGGTCACTGGCGCCCCACGCTGACACCGCTCGTCGCGTAACCAGGACTCGTTGTGCCTCCCTGAACAGATATTCTCTCATCCATGGCAGTGCCTTTTCCTTATTGTGCCCTGATCCTCTAGCTTTTTGCAGTCTTCTTGTGAGGAATCTGTGTCCGACGGCCTTCCTTGGCAGTCCAAAATATGCAGTCGATCCACCCTCGCTCTCTTGTCTTACTTGTCTGTCACCTTGTCATAAAACTCTAGTAGGTTTGTAACACAGGATTTTCTTCCGTGAAACCGTGCTGGTTGTCGATTATACACGTGTTTACTTTCCAGGTGCCCACCACTCTCCTCCTAGGATCTTCTTCAGACCTTGCATACTATACACGTTAGTGATACAGGGCTGTAGTTTAATGCCCGAATGTCTGTCTGCCCTTTTTTAAAAATATGGGACTACAGTTGTCGCCATCTTCCATATCTCACAGGGAAGTGTGCCCAGTTTGCAATGGGTGTTTTGGTGAAGATCTTTGTTAGTGGCACATACAGCATCTCCTAAGACCCACGGAGAGATGTTGTCTGGTGTCACCGCCTTTGAGGTTCAAAGTTTTAGCATAGCAGCTTTCTTCACCTCCTCTTGGTCATTGACCTCATCCTGCACTTATTGGAGTACCCCCTGTTCAGATTTCCTGGAGGCCTAGTGGTTCCCACTTGTAAATGCTTCTTTAAATCTCGTGTTGAGCTCCTTCATACCTCGCAGTCCCGTTTCTTGTGAATCCCCATCACCCGTCTTTGTCTGAGTACATAGTTCTTGACTGTTGCTTTTCCCTCCTGAAGGGGGCTAGGCAACAGCTTCGGGTCAAACTTGACTTTCGTGCTATGTCATTGTTTATATTCTCGCGGAGCCTCCCCGTCGCAATCGGTGGCATAGTCGTTGCTGGCTCTTCGGCAAAGCATTGCTATTATGTCCTGAAGTTCCTGTCTTCTGTAACCTTTTCCATTCTCTAGTACACCTAGTTTTTGCCTCCCTACACCTTTTTGTGAACCAAGGGACTCGGTCCTGTTCTTACAAATTATTCTGTTTCCTTTGGGAACAACATCTCCACAGCCTCCTTGTATTTTGTTGCCACAGAGTCCAGCCATTCCTTGTACGGGTTGTACTGCAGTGCCCTCTCCCAATGAATGTCCTTGAGGAAGTTCCCATCCTGAGTAGTTCCCCCTTTTGGTAGTGTGGTGTTTTTTCCCACCTATTCCCGCTACTCGCGCCACTTGAAAGCTCAACTATGTGTCAAGCAAAAAACCACCTGATTGCTAGCTCCTTTGGGCCTTTCATACATGATATCATCGATGGTCCGAACGTACACAAGGTTGAATACAAGGTCCATCTTGCTGGATCACCTCACCCTCCGCTCCTGGAGTTGTCTCTATCATGTTGATCATGAGGTTTTTTCCAGTACCACATCCATCATCTTGGCTTCTCCATGTTTCGGACCCACATGGGGCTCCAGGTTTTCCCAGTCAATGGCCTTGTAATTGAAATCACACCAAACTAGTAACTTTGCTTCCCCCATGTGTGCTCTTCGGGACACGCTCGGCTAGTGTGTCCGACCATTTCTCTGTTGTTCTCATTGTATGCTCTCTGGCCTCCTGCAGTTTTGGGTGGGTGGTACATTACTGCAATTCATCACCTTATGTCCGCTCAGACCGATTGTGTCCTTGCGCCCATGCCATCCATTCCGTCAATTGTCTCAAAACCCCACTCGGCTGTTTAATGACAGTGCAACTCCTCCTCTCCCTGTCCCTCCCTCCTGCTTGCCTGAGGATTTGATATCGATGAACGAGTGAATCTGTTTATATTCTGGTGATTTTGTTGCTTCTGTGGGTGCTAGATGTCTGCGGATGTCTCCGGTTCTTTTGTGCCACTCCTCATACTATTTGGTTTAATCGATCTGCAGTTGTGTACCACTCCTCACTTCTTTTCTAAACTGTGTCTGAGATGTATATGGGGTTGGGAAGTGGGAGACCTATAAGGCACTATGGGTGGTTGTGTGGGGTGAGTTTGGTAATGCAGTGAGTGGGGCATTGGATATGGCATGTGTTTTGGCTTAGAGTGTTTGTTGCACTGGGGGTTGACCTGGTGAGGGCTTCTATAGGAAGTTGTGAGGGGAGCTGTATTTGATTCTTCTTCTGAGTCTGGGACTCTGTCTGTCTCCTCTCATCCCCTCTCTTTCCTCCTTGCGCCTTGTACAATCTCTCTGTTTCTGCCGTTCTTCTTGTGTTCTGTCCGCAGTCAAGATAACGGACCTTACCTGTATGCCGGCATGTCACTTAATCGTGGTTTCCTCACTGCAGGAATCCGGAACTGAATCAATTCTTCCTTGAAGGTCACTTCACTGGCGGTGCTGCTTGTTTTTGTGCAAACCCCCCCCAATTCTCCAAAAAATTTCCAGCTGGTCATGTCGTCTTCTCCTCTTGCGTTTTTATGATACTTTCAATTGTTTTTTCCCCGTGTTTATTGGCGTCAAAATGTTCCCCTTCAACTTCCTGGAGCCCTTACACAAAGACGGACCTCTCCATTTCGTTCTCTCCAACTGCATTTCCTCGTGTATCCACTCTTCAATTTACTCTTCCTCCATTGCAGCTTTCCTTTCTTCAGTTTCACTAGCTAATGTACTTGGGCTCAGTGGCCTGTCATTTTCCCTCTTTGGTTTAAACCCTGGGCTCTGCATGGTCTGTTAGGGCCTCCACATATACTTAGCTCTTTTCATTTAGTACAGTCTCCTCTGATAGAGATCTACATGCAGTTTTGCTTCTTCTTTCCCTACAGCCCCCTTTATTTGTGACTGGAGGTAGCAGTCTTGATGTCTTTCCCCAAAAATTTGTTCTTTAGTTCTTTAGGCTGTTTCAGGTTTTTCATTTTCCTCTTCTAATCTTGTATCCTAGCCTCTTGCTGCTTTGACTTGCACCTCCACTTCTGCTTTCCATATCTATCCTCTCTTTCATTCTTTATGGTAATTCTTCTAGTTTTCTTTTCCATTCATGTTCCCTTTTTACGAGCTCTGCTGCCCAATCTTCGTTTGCAGATTCATCCTCCCTGTCCCTTGGTTTTCCTTCCTGCTCACTGGAAACCCATTTTTGTTTTATTTTGATTGCCTAAGAGTGGGAAACCTAGTAATTCGTGTTTAGGTTAGTAGTGTGTTTGTCCCGAGTGTGGGGGGAAGGTAGAGGAGGAACTGTGGGTATGTGGTAGAGGGGTGGGAAGGGGATTTAGGAGGGAATATGGGGAGTGGGAAGGAGGGGGGAAGTGGGTGAAAAGGGAGAGGGGAGAGGTGGGGGGGAGGGTGAAGAGGGAAGGGGGGATCAGGGGAAGGAGGAGAGTTGGTGGGGGAGGGGGGACTGTATTGTGAGGTCCTGTATATGTGGTGTGTGTGTGTGTGTGTGTGTGTGTGTAATTATGTGTGTAATTATGTGTGGAATTATGTGTGTGTTTATTATGTGTCTGAAAAGTAGGTGAATTGTGCGATGGAGTGTAATGTGGAGTCTCAGTGGTCGCTTGCCCGACCACAACCTCTTGTGACCTAGCCCCGCCCTCCTGGGACTTGACCCACACCTACTTACAATGTTGCAAGGCGACTAATTTCACTTCACGCATTCTCTTAACTTAGTGTTATTATCACTGATTACATTACAATTCACAAAAACAATTAATGTACACATTTATTATGCACATTAGAGGTCCCTCCATTAAGATCTGAGACGATGAGTGATATTAAGTCACGGTATTTTCCCCTGAACACTCCATGGGGGGCGCACCAGTCACCACCGGTCCTACCATTATTCACTAATAATTAACAACTTAAATTACTTGGCCCATAAATAGTTCCCTCACTTTTCCCAGGATAGACCCCAAAAAA
>NC_069492.1:5550857-5587239 GCF_026875155.1 Cherax quadricarinatus | reverse complement strand
AAATGGAGGAAAGAAAAGAATTCAAAAAAAATTTCAAAAAAAAATGGAAAAAAATTGAGGGGGGGGGATGGGGGACCTGAAAGGCGAAAGCAAAAACCCCGGGGCTCCCGAAGGGGCGGGGGGGGGGGGGGGCCCGGCGGGGGGGGCCGAACCGGGGGGGCCCCGGGGGCGGGAGGGGGGGGGGGAGGGGGTTTTTGAAGGGGGGGGGGGTCGTGGGGGGGGGGTGGGGGGGGGCCCCAAGGGGAAAAAGGGGGGATACCCCAAAAAATTCAAAAACGGAAAAAAATAGGGAAGGCCCTCCAGGGGTTAAAACGGAAAATTTTGAAAAGGGGGGGCCCCGGGGGCCCCCGGGGGGCCCAAAAGGGGGGCCCCCGGGGGGCCCAAAAAGGGGGGAAAGGGGGTTGGGGGGGGGTTGGGGGGGGGGTAGGGGGGTAAAAAGGGTAAAAAGGGTTGGGCTCATTTAAAAAGAAAAATATTAAAAAGGTTGTTTGGTTAAAATTTTTTGTAAAGGAAAGGAAGGAGTGGGGGGGGGAAAAAAGGGAAGGGAAAGGGGAAAATTAGAAAAAATAGGGGAAAATTGGGAAAGGGGAGGATTATAGCGGGGGGGGTATTTTTAAAGGGTTTAAAGGTAGGGGAAATTTAAATTTTTTAAGAAAAATTTTTTTGTTTTTTAGATTTTAAAATAGAAAAAAAATAGAAAATTTAAAAAGAAGAAAAGGGGTTTAAGGATAAGGAGAGAGAATGGTGGAGAGGTTTAAGGGAAGGTTTAGGGGAGGTAGGAGGAAAATTTTATTTTAAGGAAAAGGGTTTTTTGGTTTAAGGGGAGGGTAGGTAATTTAAAAGTAAAGTAAAAAAACAGGTAGAAAGGGATTAAAATTAAAAGGGGTTTAAAGAACTTTTATTAAAAAAAAAAGAAAGGGGGAAATTTCGGTTAGTTCCGGATTTTAATCCTGTGTTTTGTTTGGTTCCCCTTGTTTGGCTCCCCTTTATTTTTAAAGGCTTTTCGTGGTTTTTGCCCCCCGGTTTTTTTCATTGTTTCCAAAAATTTTTTAATTTATCATCCTTTTTCCCCATTTTTTTAAAAAATTGCTTCCTTCTGGGGGCCGCAAGGCGGTTCGGCCCCCCCCCCCCGGGCTGTTTGCCCTGGCAGGGCGAAATTGCCCAAATTGATTAGATTTCTGCCCCAAAAAAGGGGAAACCTACCAATAAAAAATTGGGGGGGGGGGGGGGGTTTTATTGGTGCCCGGCCCCCGGGTTGTTTTGGGTGCTTGAGGCCCCCTCATTTTTTACTTTTTCCCAAAAGAAACCGGGCTCTTAACCTCCCCCCAAGGGTTTCCCTGGGAAAGCCGTTTGTTTTTCCCGGGGGTTTTTTTCTTTTAAACCTCATGTTTTTTTCCCCTTTTCGTGGCTTTTACCCCCTTTTTTTCTGGGCATTTCCCAGGGTTGGTTTTTCTTCCCCGAACCTGGGAAAAATTATTATTTTTTTTTTTTTATTTTTTTTTTGGGGGGCTTTTTTTGTTGTGGTGGTTTTTTTTTTTGTGCCTTGATTTCCCCTCCCCCCTTTCCTCCCCCTGCTTTTTCCCTTTTACTTCCTTTGGTTTTTTTCAGGGGGTTAAAAAAAATTTCTTTCTCCCCCTTTTTTCACCCCGGCCTCCCCCTTCCCCTTCCGGCCTTTTTTTGGGGGGTTGAAAGGGTTTACTTTATTTTTTTTTGGTTTTTTTGTGTTTTTGGTTGTGGTTAATTTTTTTTTATTTTTAAATTTTCCGTTTTTTTTTTTTGGTTTATTTTTTTTTTTTTTTTTTCCAAACTTTTTTTTTTTTTTTTTTTTTTAATTTTTTTTTTTTTACTTTGAAATTTTCTGATGGTTTGGAGCCCCAAATTTTTTTTTGGGGGGGGAGGAGAGGGAAAGGGGAAGGGAGGGGGGGTGAAAAGGGAAAGGGGGGAGGGGGGGTGGGGGAAAAAGGGGAGGGGGAGGAGAGGGGGGGAAGAAGAGGGGAGGAGGGGAAAGAGAGAGGGGAGAGAGGGGGGGTAAAGGAAAGGGGAAGAAGGGGGGGGAGAGGGGGAGGAAGGGATGGAAAGGATAGGATGGGGGGTTTTTAAGGGGAGGAGATGGGAAAGGGAAGAGGAAAGAGATAGTGAGGGGGGGAGAAGAGGTTAGAGGGGGGGGGGGGGGGTTTTTAGAGGGGGGAGGTGTTAGGGGAAGAGATGTTAAGGGGAGGAGGGGAGAAGGGGGGGTTGGGGAGAGGGAAGAGAGAGATAGGAAAAGGGGAGAGATAGGTAGGAGAGAGTGGGTAGTGGAGATATAGGTAGAGAAAGTAGGTAATGAGAGGTATGGGTTTTGAGGGTATAGGTAGATGAGGTATGAGGGATAGGTATTTTTAGAGGTAGTGGGAGTTGGATAGGGGAGAGTAAAGGTAGGGAAAAGAGAGGAAAAGGTACTGAGAGATAGGTTAGGAGAGATGGGTAAAGGGGGTCAGAATAGGTATTGAGAGATAAAGAGAGTGAGAAAAAGAGGGGGATGGTTTCAGGTCATTTAAAAAGGAAGGGTATATAAATTTCCTGTGTATTTGTGTGTGTGGTTGTATGTGTTACGTGTGCCCCCATTCAAAGTATTATATGTAATAATTTCAGTGTAATACCGTATTTCTAAAACTCCCAACAGTGATTCTAGCTTTTTCACTTTACTTTTTAAAACACGAAAGTTTGGTTTAAAATTTAGTTTGTTCGCTTCCGGGAGTGTCTGCGCCCATCTCGTAGGCTCCCCCTCGCTGGCTTCCCCCCCTTTGGTTTCCCCCTCGCTAGGTCCCCCTCGCTAGGCTGCCCCCGTAGGCCCCCCTGCTGGGTTCCCTCGTAGGCTGCCCATCGTAGGCTGCCCCTTGCTAGTAACATATCTTCATCTTTTCTATGCTATTTCTGCTTTATTTGGTTAATTGCAGGAGTGAGTGCCCGTTTACGTGAGCAAAGCCAAGTTTAAAAACCCCCACAACCCCCCCAAAGGTGGTGATACTTGCGTGGCGCGGTGCGATGACAAGTTCCCCTATGGGGGTGACGTGTCGTCGTACATAGCCTTCTACCTTTTTTTGAAAACTCTTCCCCCAATTTTTTTAACCGAATGCCTACATCCACCCCCCCAGTGTTTTCTTTGATAAAATTTCGCTTCACTTACTTTTGTTTACACTTCAATTCGGTTTTACATTTTATGTAAAATGCCCAAACAACTTTTTTGTGAGTCACGCTCAGCGGCCCTTACTCCCACCTTCCTTGTTACATTTTATTTTTCCTTTTTACTTTTGTTAAAACTTTTCATCTCACTTATGGTCCCCCAATTTCACTTTTTTCCCAATCTCTCGAATTTTTGAACACAGTTCCACACTCATTGAATCTTTTTTATATTTGAATCGTTTTGCAACAGAAGCCTACTAGCCACTAAAGTTTGAAACTTTGAATATTAAGATTTCAGCCTTCCTCTCGATTTTTTTAAAAATAATTTTTTTTTCAATGTGGATTGTTCACTGACGTTGTCACTACCACTAATTACGGTTAGCAGTTACTGCAGCCTTAAAACACAAAATTTTCCGGGCCCGTGTGTGTGTTTTGTGTGTGTTGTGGGTTGTGTTGTGTGTTTTGGGGTGTGTTGTTGTGTGTGTTGTGTGTGTGTGTGGGTTCGTGTGGTGTGTGTGTGTGTGTGTGTGTGTGTGTGTGTGTGTGTGTTGTGTGTGGGTGTGGGTGGTGTTCGTTGTGTGTGGGTGTTTGTGTGTGTTTTTGGGGGGTTTTGGGGGTTGTGTGTGTGTGTGTGTGGGTGTGTGTTGTGTGAGTGTGTGTGTTTTGTGTGTGTGGGGTTTTGTGGGCATATGTGTTTTTGTGTGTGATGTGTTGCTTGTTTGCAGCATGCTTTTGTGTTGTTACTCACCTAGTTGAGGGTGCAGGGGTCGGTCCAATTTTCCTGGCCCGCCCCTTCACTGGTCGCTACTGGGTCACTCTCCCTGAAATTGAGCTTTTCGTATCTCTGCTTAAAGCTGGTTGGACCCTGCCTCCTATGGTGTGTGTGTGTTTGGTGTTGTGTGTGTGGTGTTGTGTGTGTGTGTGTTGTGTGTGTGTGCGTGTGTGTTGTTGTGTGTGTGTGTGTTTGTGTGTGTGTCGTTGTATTGTTGGAAGTGGTGTGTGTGTGTGACAGGTGTGCGTGTGTTTTGTGTGTGTGTGTGTGTGTGTGTTTGTGTATCACCTATTTTTACCCCCCTATTTGTGGTTGTGGGGTTTCGGTCCAGCTCCTGGCCCCCCCTCTCGCGATTGCACTAGGTCCTCTTTTCCCTGCCAGAGCTCTATTTTCCCAGCTTTAAAACTTTGTAGGGTTTCCCTGCCTCCCTACGTCACTTTTAGGTATTCCATGGCCTGAATCTTATAAATGAAAAAATACTTCCTAACACCCCTTTGTTCTCTGAGTCTTCAACTTCCAATTGGACCTTTTGTGTTGTGTCCTTCTTGGAAATCCTGTCTTTGTCCACCTTGTTTTCCCGTGCAGTTTTATATGTCGTTTTCTGTCTCCCTGACCCTCTGCCCTCCAGTTCGTCAGGCCGATTTCCCTAAACCCTCTTTCGTGGAAAATCCACGTAGCTCGGGGACTTTTCTTGTTGCAAACCTTTGCACTTTCTTTTTTCTCGCGTGCTTGACTAGGTGTGGATTCCAAAACGGGTGGCTACTCTAGTACGGGCCTGACGTAAATGGATACGAGTCTTAAACGAATCCTTATGAGGTTCGGGCGCTATGAGGTTTGAGGCCCCCGTATGCGCAGTTTTATTGTTTGATGTGCGCCCTAGGAGATGTGCTCAGTGTTTATCACCCGAGTTTTTTTCTTGGTGGGGTTTGCAGTCTTTGGCCATCTAAACTATTTTGTGTTGCGGTTTCTTTCCCCTTCCCCAATTTCTGGTTTTGCATTTGGCGGGCAAAATTCAAGGGCCAGTTGTGGACCGGCTTGTAGCCTGTCCGGGTGTTTTGGGCCCTCCCTGTCCTAGCGTTTTGTTTTCCTCATAACTTGCTCATCTGCAAACAATGAACTTTGGTTACCCCTTTGTTATGTGTTCAATATACAAGAAAAGCACAGGCCCTGGCTGCCCCTGTGGAACCCGCTTGTAAAGGCGCCCACTCTAAACCCCTCGTCGCGTCCCATGATCGTTGTTGCCCCCCGTATAATTCTCTTTTCCCATTGCAGTGTTTTTCCCTGTTAATGTGCCGACCCTTAGCTTTTGAGTAACCTCTTGTGGGGAAAACGTGTCAAAGGCCTTCTTGCGTCCAAAAATTTTGGCAGTCGACCACCCCTCTCTTTTTGTCTTACTTCTGTCACCTTTTTAAAAAACTCTGTGGGTTTTGTAAACCAGGATTTTCCTTCATAAAAACGTGTGGTTGTCGTTATACATTTGTTTCTTTCAGGTGCCCCCCCACTCTCCTCCCTGATGATTTCGCATGACTTGCATATATACACTTAGGATACGGTTTGTTTTATGCAAATGTCTGTCCCCCTTTTTAAAAAATTGGGACTCAATTCCCTCTTCCTTTTTCGGGGATTTGGCCCAGTTTAATGGATGTTTTAAGATCTTTGTTAAGGGAAATACGCATCTCTAAGGCCCCACGGAGAGATTTTTGGTTCCCCGCCTTTGGGGGTAAAGTTCCCCCTAGCAGCTTCTTACCTCCTCTTTGGTATGTGCCCCTCCCCGCATTTTGGAGTACTCCCTGTTTGATTTCCTGGGCCCTAGGGGTTTTCCCACGTAAATGTTCTTTAAATCTCGTGTTGAGCTTTCCATACCTGCAGTTTTTCTTGTGAATTCCCCTCCCCTTTTCCTTAGTTGATTCCCCTGGTTCTTGACTGTTGCTTTCCTCCTGATGTGGCTATGCACGCCCCGGGTCAAATTTGACTTTCGATGCTATGTCTTTTTTATATTCTCGCTGACCCTCCCTTTCATCTGTGCATATTCGTTTCTGGCTCTTGGGCCCAAATCTCTTTTTTTTCCGATTTCCCCTCTGTCTTCTGTCCCTTTTCCTTCTTTTTGTAACCTAGTTTTTGCCCCTACCCTTTTTGGTGAACCAAGGATTTTTTTGTTTTCCAATTATTTCTTTTTCCTTTGGGAACAAACCCTTTCCCAGCCCCTTTGTTTTTTGTTGCACTAGTCCATTTTTCTGTACTGGTTTTACTGCAGTTTCCCTCCCAATGAATGTCTTGAAGGAAGTTCCTTTTGCTGAGTAGTTCCCCTTTTGTAGTTTTGGGTTTTCCCTCTTTTCCTGCTACTTCTCCCCCTTGAAACTAATATGTGTCAAAGCAGAAAACCCCAAAGATTGCTACTCCTTTGGGCCTTATCTGATTTCTTCGTGCCGAATAATAAGGGAATAAAGGTCCGTCTTGTGGATCATCCCCACCTCCCTTGGGTGTCTCTAAATGTTTTGATGCATGAGGTTTTCCCGTCCCAAACATATCTTGGCTCTCATGTTTGGGACCCCCAAAGGGGCTCAGGTTTTCCCCTCAAAGCCCTTTTATGAAAATCACCCCTATCTAGTAAATTTGCTCCCCCCCGTGTGCTCTTTGGAACTTGTAGTGTGTCGCCATTTTCTGTTGTTTCATTGTATTTTCTCTTGGCCTCCTGCAGTTTTGGGTGGGTTGTAATTACTGCAATTATACTTATGTCCCTCGATCGGATTGTTCCCTTTTGCCCCTCCCTCCTTCCTTAATTTTTCAAAAACCCCCCGGTTTTTAATGGCAGTGCAAAACCCCCTTCCTGTTCCCCCTGTCTTTCCCGAGGATTGTTTTCCGGATGGAAAGATTGATCTGTTATTATTTGGTGAGTTTTGTTTCTGTGAGTCTATTATGTCTGGGATGTTCCCCTTGGGTTTTTTCGTGCCCTCCTCATACTATTTGTTTTTCCTCTGCATTTGTGTCCACACCTTCAAATTCTTTTTTAAGACTGTTGTTGAGATGTATTTGGGGTTGGGGAAGTGGGGGACCTAATAAGGAATATGGGTGGTTGTGTGGGGGTGGGTTTGTAATGCGTGAGGGGGGATTTGGGTATGGCTGGGTGTTTTGGCCCTTGAGGTTTGGTTGCATGGGGGTTTCCTGGTTGAGGGCTTCTATGGAAGTTTTGAGGGAGGCTGTTTTTTTGATCTTTCCCGGTCTGGGATCTCCTGTCGTTCCTCCATCCCCTCTCTTTTTCCCCCTTTGCCTTTGAAAAAATTTTCTCAGTTTTTTGCCTTTTTCTTGTGTTTTGCGCGTAAGATAACTTCCCGTATGCGGGATGCACTTAATGTGGTTTTTCCGCAGGATCCCGAATGAAAACAATTTTCCCCGAAGGTCACTTTCATGGGTTGCTTTGTTTTTTCAAACCCCCCCATTCTCCAAAAAAAAAATTCAGCTGGGGGAGCGTCTTCTCTATTTTTTTTTGTTTCTTTCAATTGTTTTTTCCCTTGTTTTATTGTTCTATGTTTCCCCTTCAACTTCCCGGAGCCCTTACACAAAAAACGACCTCTCCATTTCGTTTCCCCCCATTCTCGTGTACCCCTCATTCAATTTTCTTTCCCCTTGCGCTTTCCTTCTTCGTTTATGCTAAAGTCTTGGGTCATGGCTGTCATTTTCCCTTCTTGGCTTCCCCGGGTTGCTATGGGCTGTTAGGGGGCCCCCATATAGCTTGTCTTTCATTTCTCATCTCCCCTTTATAGAGATTTTCTCATTTTTTTTATTTTTTTTTTTTCCCCAAGTTTTTTTTTTACTGGGGTGATTTGTGTCTTCCCAAGTTCTTTATTTTTGGGTTTTTGGTTTTTTTTTGTTCCTTTCTTCTAATTTTGTTCCCAGCCTTGCTTCTTTGATTGCACCCCCCACTTCCCGTTTCCCTATCTATTTCCCCCTTTTCATTTATGGGAAGTTCTTTTTTTTTTTCCATTTTGTTCACTTTTTTCGGCTTGCTTCCCTCTTCGTTTCGATTCATCTCCGTCCCCTTGGTTTTCCCTTCCCGTCCTGGAAACCCCCTTTTTTTTTTATTTTGATTGCCCCAAAAGTGGGAAACCCATGTAATTTTGTGTGTTGGTTAGTAGTGGTTTGTGAGTGTGGGGGGGGAAGGGGAAAGGGAATGTGGCTTGTGGTGAGGGGGGGAAGGGGGGGTTTTGGAGGGGAAAGGGGGGGGGAAGGAGGGGGAAGTGGGTGAAGGGGGGAGGGGGAAGGTGGGGGGAGGGGGGAAAGAGGGAAGGGGGATAGGGGAAGGGTGAGAGGTTTGGGGGGGGGGGGGATGTATTTTGAGTCTGTTATGTGGGGTGTGTGGGTGAGTGTGTGTGTTGTGTAATTAGTGGGGAAAATGTGTGGAATTAGTGTGGTTTATTTTTGTGTTGAAAAGTGGTGAATTGTGTGATGGAGGGTTTAAAGTGGGTCCAGTGGGCGTTGTGACCAAACCTCTTTTGATAGCCCCCCTCCGGGACTTCACCACACCTATTACAATGTTTAAGGTGTAATTCATTAGCATTCTCTAACTTTGTGTTATCAGATTACATTCAATTACAAGACAAATTTTAAAGTATACTTTATTAGCACATTAGAGGTCCTCCCTTAAGATCTGAGCCGATGAGTGAGATTAAGTCACGGGGATTTTCCCTGAAAACTCCATGGGGGGCAAGTCACCGGTCCTACCCTTATTCATAATTTACCACTTTTTTGGGGTCCCAAAATTTTCCCCATCTTCACAGGGAAAAGTTACGACATTCCTGTTTTGTAGTGAGCATTTAATCCTTTTGGCGCCTGAACGCCAATTTTTTGGTCCATGCTTTCCCCCGGGTTTTAAATCCTTCCAAAACTTCCGTCCTCTGATGCCTGTCTCGACCTCTCCCCCGTCATCAGCGCAGGCGAGAGTTCTTTTGGTTCATTCCATTTTCAAAAACAGTTTGACCATATGACACATTAAACACCCTTTTTGGATATAGCTTACGAAAACTAAATATTTTCCCACCGGGAGTACCCCGCCTTGTCCCAGAGAGTCTTTACGGGAGACCCCGCCTTGTACGGGAGTTGTACTGGGGGTACCCTGCCCATGTACGAGAGACCTGTACCCGGGGTACCCCCCTAGTCGAGAGAGCCTGTACCCGGGGTACCGCCCATTTCCCAGAGAGCCCGCGGGGAGTACCCCGCCTTTACCCGGGGAGCCGTACTGGGTGTCCCGCCTATGTACCGAGAGGCCTGTCTGGGAGTCCTGCCTATTAGGAGCCCGTATGGGAATACCCCGCCTATGTACGAGGAGCCTGTACTGGGCTACCCCGTATGACCCAGAGGCCCGTACCGGGAGTACCCTGCTATATACGGACAGCCTGTACGGGGTACCCTGCCTATGTACCGAGACAGCTGTAGGGGGTACCCCGCCTTGTACCGAACAGCCTGAGGGAGTCCCCGCCTATGTAGAGGGCAGCCCCTCCGGGGGTAAACACCTGTGCACCCTTTTTTGTGTATACCTGGAGTGATTATGAGTAAAAACCCGTGACCTACTTTGTTACCCGGCTGTACTTATGAGTAAACACCTGTGCACCCATTGTGTATACTGGAGCTTACTTATGAATAAACGCCTGTGTAAAGTATATACGGAGTATCTTTTGAATAACACCCGTGTACCCACCGTATTACCCGGGTTAATTTTAAAAAAACAATGTTAGAGTTAATTGTCCAAACCTTATGCGTGCCATGATTATAGTGCCTTGGCCCCCCCTTATTTCCCTTTCCCCTTTCTTTTTGCAGTGAGTAGTGCCTGGTTTTGTTTTTCAGCTCTCCCGAGCGGGTTTGTGACCCTCGCTTCAGTTATCAGGGTAATACCCCCGAACCCCAAAAAGGTATCGTTAGTCTGGAGGCCCCGATGCTTCCCCATGCGCTGTTCGATGCTTCCCCGTTCTGGCACCTTTTATTTCTTCTTCAGTATTCACTAAAACTGTATTCATAAATCCTCTATCACTGTATGACTATAAGGGTCACTACCTCACCTACCTTGTCTTTTTTTCTCCCCGGGTTGAGTTATTATTCGTTTGAATTTTGGTTTGGGATGTGGCAATCACCAACCAAATAGGTTGTATTCCCCTTCTCTTGGCATGATTCAAATTGTTTTATGTTTTTCTGTATCTTCATCTTTTTGGTTGGCCAGATCGTTACATTCTCGGGTTGCTCCTGACACTGTCAATTCCCCGACCTGACAGTGCATTTATTGGCCCTTAACAAATAAAAATTTACGACAGAAAAAAAGAGCTGTTGTTTTCCCCGGGTTGGGTGTCTTCCCCAAATTTTACTACCTAAATTTGGTTTTCGGGGTCGAGATTCAGCTCCTGGCCCCGCCCCTTCACTGATGCAACTAGGGCCTTCCCTTCTGCTTCCTGGCTTTGTCATCCTTCTTAAAAAATATGTATGGCTCCCGCCCCCCTATTTCATTGTAGGTATTCCATTCGACGTCTGTACTGAAGAAATACTTCCTAAGTCCCCGGACTCGTTGAGTTTAGCTTCCAATTGTGACTCATTTTTCTGTGTCCCCTTTTCTGGAACATCCGTCTTGTCTCCCTTTTTATTCTCGCAGTATTTGTAAGTCTTATCTGTCTCCCCGGGCCTTCTGTCCCCCAGTGTCGTCCATCCCATTTCCCCAACCCTTTCCCTTGTACGACATTCCCCCAGGGGAACCGCTTGTTGCAAAATTTGTACTTTTTAATTTTGGGGTGTGGGCCCGGTGTGGGTTCCAGGGTGGTTCTGATACTCAGTATGGGTCTAACATCAAGGTAAGTGTTTTGAAGATTTTGTTAAGGTATGGAAAAGTATTCTAGGTTTTTCCAGGCGCCCCTATGCGCAGCAGTTATTTGGTTGAGTGTGCCTCCCGGTGATGGTCGGGTTATGGACCCCCAAAGGGCTTTCTCCCCGGGATGTCTGTAGTCTTTTCCACCTAGATATTGTTTCGGTCTTCTTTGGCCCCCCCAATCTTTGACTTTGCATTTTGTGGATGAATTCGGAAAACCACGTTTTCCAGCCTTCAGGTTCTTTGAAGTCTCCCCTTCCCCTTCGATTTAATTATTGGTGTGTGTGTGTGTGTGTGTGGTGTGTGTGGTGTGTGTGTGTGTGTGTGTGGTATGTGTACTCACTATTTTTGGTTGCAGGGGGCGGTCACAGTCCCGGCCCCGTGTGTGTGTGGTGTGTATGTTGTGTGTGGTGTACCACCTAGTTGTATCACCTAGTTTAGGTTTTCGGGGGGGGCGAGTCCCAGCTCCTGCCCGTCTTTACTGATCGTCTAGGTCATTCCCGAGCCTGAGTTATTTTCCCCTGCTTAAGTAGTTGGATCCTGCTCACTACATCGATTCCCCAAATATTCCCCTTACTGACTTCTGGGCTGAAGAAATATTCCCAACATCCCCGTGTTTTATCTGTCTTAGCTTTCCCAAATGTGTCCCCTTTTTACTGTGTCCAATCTTGGAAAATCCTGTCTTTGTCCCCCTTGTCAATTCTCTCGTTTTTGTATGTTGTTTTATGTCCGCCTATCTTCCCGTATCCCGTGTGTCAGCTTGATTTCCTTAACTTCTGTTGGAATACTTTAGTTGGATAGTTTTGTTGCAAAATTTTTACTTTCTCTAGTTTCTTTACGTGCTTGGTGGTGTGGGGTTTCCAAAGGGTGCCCCCATACTCCCAAAATTGGGGCCCAACTAACGGTTTTTACAGGGGGCCTGAAATTCTCTGTTTTCCAGGGCCCCTATGTGCAGAGTTTTTTGGTTGATGTGTACCTCCCGGGGTTTTTGTCGGTTTTATGGTCCCCAAGGTCTTTCTCCCGAGTGGGTCTGTAGTTTGTCCACGCTATATTGTGTGTGGTGTTTGTGGTGTGTGTGTGTACTACCTAAATTTTACTCACAATTTTGGTTGCAGGGGGTCGATATCAACTCCTGGCCCCCCTTTTTTCCTGCGCTATGGGGCCCCTTCTCTCTCTGCTTCTGAGCTTTGTTTTCCTTTCAAAATAGTATGGTTCCCCGTCATATTATTGCTAGGCTTTCCCCTTACTGGAGGTTATTCGGGGTGACAAATTATGACTGATGAAATTTTAAGTTGTGCTGTCAGAGTCTCGCTTCCGTTGTGACCCCTTGTCCCTGTGTCCCCCCTCTGGAAAATCTATTCTGTCCCCCTTTCTATTACCCCCAGTATCTTGTATGTCGTTATCAGTCTTCCTGACCCCCCCCCTTCTGTCTCCAGTGTGTCGTCGATTTCCCTTAAACCCTTTTTCTACGAAATTCCCCTTAGTTGGGATAGCCTTGTTTCAAACGTTTTATTTCTCTAATTCTTCGTGTTGACCAGGGGTGGGGTTTCCCGATGGTCTGCATATCCCGTATGGGCCTAACTAACAGTGTACAGGTTTGAAAGATTCTTGTTAAGGGTTTGGGAAAGCTTTTGGTTTGCAGGCAACGGTATGCTGCAGCAGTTATTTTTGGGTTTAGGTGCCCCCGGTGATGTGTCGGGGTTATGGTCACCCAAAGGGCTTTTCCCCGATTGAGGCTTAGTTTTTGTACCTAGCCCATATCTGTTGCGGTTTTTTTGCCCCCCCCCTATCTTCATGACTTTGCTTTGGTGGATTGAATTCGAGAAAAACAGTTACTGGCCCCAAAGTCCCGCTGGCCAGGTTCTTTGCAGTCCTGCCTCATCCTCGTCCGATTTAAATTTTTCATCAATCAGTCATCTGAGAAAAAAGAACTTCAGAGTAAAATACAAAAAGGGGCTGATGTTTACACAATCTTAGAAATTTTTGGGGTTTTTTTTGTACGGCGTTCACTAAATCCGAAAGAGGTATGAGTCGATAAAAATTAAAAGTAGTTAAAAAAAAAAAGTCGGATGATCAAAATTTTTTTCCTTATAGAGGGTGAGTCCGAAGCAACTTTTGGTAACATTATATTGTTTGTCTCTTAGCTTAAGCCCCACCCTTTGTGTTTATCTTAAAACAAAATTTTAATTTTCATTTTTATATGTTCAACAGTAAGTTGAGGCCTTCATCACAAGAGAACTCTGTTTTTTCCGGGTTGGCGACTTTTTTGCTGGCAGCGGCCTACATAAAAGAAAAACTGCTACTTTGGGAAACCCACCAAAGAACCAGGTGATAAAGGGAAACCAGGGGGACACAAAGTGATGCAGGAAACCACGTACCCACAAGATAGTCCGGGAAGACAGCGAGGCACTTCGCGGTGATGGTGGTGGTTGTCTTGGGGGTTTTTTTTGGTATTGGTTTTTGTTGGTAAAAGTAAAGTTCTAGACGCATTAAAATCTAGTCCATCCCTTTGAACGGTGAGTAACGAATTACTTCCCCTGACACGGTGAGTAAAAACAGTACTTCACCTGACAAAGGTAAAGTAAAAAAACAGTACTTCCCCTGACACAGGTGGTAAAAACAGTATTTCCCCTTACCAGTAAAAAACTTTCTTAAACCGGGAACAGTTCAACAAAAATTCACCTGACCCAGGTGAGTAACGAAGTACTTCCCTGACACGGTGAGAAACAACGTACTTCCCCTGAAAAAGTAACAACAGTATTCACCTGACACGGTGGCAACGAAAAAGGAAGTACTTAAAACCTAAACCCAGGTGAGAAAACAACAGTACTTCACCTGACACAGGGGGAGTAACAAAAGTCCCTTAACTGCCCCCACGGTGAGTAACAACAGTATTCACCGACACAGGGGGAGTAACAACGGTACTTCCCTGAAAAGGTGATTTAACCCAACAGAAATTCACCTGACACATTTAAAAAAACGTACTTCCCGGGACACAGGTGAGTAAAAAACCCAGTACTTCACCTGACCCCGTAACAACAGTATTCCCTGCCCACAGGTGAGAAAACGACATTTTATTCATGACCAGGTGAGTTAACAAAGTACTTCCCTGACACAGGTGAGAAAAACCAGTACTTCACCTGAAACAGGGAGTAATAACATTTATTTCACCGACACGGGTGAGAAAACAACAGTACTTCACCTGACACAGTAACAACGGGTACTTCACCTTTGACCAGTAAAAACAGTATTAAAATGACACGGGTGAGTAAAAAACGGGTACTTCCCCCTGACACGGGTTGAGAAAAAAAAGTACTTCCCCCCTTCAAAGTAAAAATGGGTACTTCACCTGAACAAGTAAAAAACAGTACTTCCCCTGCACATTTAAAAAAGGTACTTCACCTGACCCCAGGTGAGTAAAAAACAGCACTTAACCTGCCCAGGTGAGAAAACAAAGTATTCACCGACACTTGTGAGTAACAACAGTATTTTCCCCTGACACAGTGAGTAAAAACAGTACTTCCCCAAAACCGGGTTTGAGTAACAACATTTACTTAAACCTGACACGGGTGGTAACAACAGTTTTTTCCCCGGGAACGGTGATTTAAAAACAGTCCCTTCACCTGCCAGGTGAGTAAGACATTTCTTAACCTGACACAGGTGAGTAACGACTGTACTTAAACCTGCCCCGGTGATTTAACAAAAATTTACTTCACTGACACAGGTGGTAACAACGTACTTCACCGGGAACCAACGGGTTTGAGTAAAAACAGTACTTTCCGGACCCCGAAAAACCAGTAATTCCCCTTTGAACAAAAAAAACCAGTACTTCCCGAAAAAAGGGGGTATAAAAACAGTACTTCACTAAAACCAGTAAAAAACAGTACTTCCCCTGCACAGGGGAGTAAAAAACAGTATTCCCACCTGCCCACAGGGGGTTTAAAAAACGTACTTCACCTGACACGGGTGTGAGAAACCAACAGTACTTCACCTGAACAAGGTGAGCAACAACATTTCTTCACCTGAAACAGGGGAGTAAAAACAGTACTTCACCTGACACGGTGGAAAACAACGTATTTCACCGGGACTTTTAAAAAACAGTACTTCCCCCTGACCAGAAAACAAAGTATTTCCCACCTAAACACAGGTGAGTAAAAACAGTACTTCCCCGGGACACAGGAGTAAAAACAGAAACTTCACCTGACAAGGTAAAGAAACCAACAGATTTTCCCACCTGAAAAGGGGGAGTAACAACGTACTTCACCGGACACAGGTGATTTTAAACAAAATTTACTTCACCTGACAAGGTGAGAAAAAAACGTACTTCCCCTGAAAAGGGTTTGAGTAGAAAACGACAGTACTTCCCCTGACACGGGGAGCAAAAACAGTATTTCCCCTGACAAAGGTGAGAAAACAACGTATTTCCCCACCGGGACAAAGAAACAACGTATTACCTGACACATTTAAAAAAACATTTAATTAACCTGCACAGGTGGAAACGACAGTACTTAAACCTGCACGGGGTGAGCAAAACAGTACTTCCCGGGCAAAATTTGACTAACAAAGTATTTCACCTAACCCCATTTAACAACAGTATTTCCCACCTGACACAGTAAAAAACTTCTTCCCGGGCCCAGGTGAGTAACAAGGTACTTCATTTTGACATCAGGTGGTAAAAACTGTACTTCCCGGGACACATTTAACAACTTTTCTTCCCCTGCCCAAGGGTTGAGTAAACAAAGAGAAATTTTAACTTGAACCCCCGGGTGGGAAAAACAGCATTCCCCGAAACGGGTTTGGAGTAACGCCAGTACTTCACCTGCCCCGGGGCGTAAAAAACAGCATTAAATTTAACAGGTGAGTTAAAACGTACTTCCCCTGCCACAGGTGAGAAAAAACGGTCCTTAAACCTGACCGGGTGAGTTAACGACCGAAATTCATCTGACCAGGTGAGTAAAACGAAACTTCACCTGACACCCAGGGGGTTTTGGTAAAAAACAGTATTCACCTGCCCACGGTTGAGAAAAAAAAGGGTTTACTTCCCTGAACGAAAACAACAGTCTTCACCTGAACGGGAGGGGTAACAACAGAAAATTTCCCCCTGACCGGGGTGAGTAAAAACCCGTACTTCACCGGGAAAAAGGGCCCGGAGTAAAAAAGTATTTCCCACCTGCACAGGTGGTAACAACGTATTTTCCCCTAAAACCAGGGTGTTTAACCAGTAAAAAACTTCCCCTGACACAGGGGGAGTAAAAACGTACTTCACCTAAACACAGGGGGGTAAAAAACCAGTACTTAAACCTGACACAGGGGTAAAAAACATTTGTTCCGGGAAACAAAGTAACCAGTATTCACCTGTCACAGGTGGGGTAAAAAACAGAACTTCCCCTGAAAAGGTGGTAAAAAACATTTAAATTTCACCTGACACGGGTGAGTAACGACAGTACTTCCCCGGGGGCAAGGTGAGTCCCGAGGTATTTCCCACCCTGAAAAAGGTGGTACAAAACAGTACTTCCCTGACATAGGTAAAGTAAAAACGTACTTTCCCTGACACAGGTGATTTAACAAAGTACTTAAACCTGACAAGGTGAGTAACAACAGTACTTCACCTGACACAGGTGAGAAACAACAGAATTCACCGGGCCCAACAGGTGAGAAAAAACCCAGTACTTCACCTGACACGGTGAGTTAAGGGGACGTATTTCACCGGGACACAGGTGAGCAACACAGTACTTCACCTGACACAGAACAAAGTACTTAAACCTGCCCACGGGTTTTGAGTAACAAGAGTACTAAATTGGGGGAAACAAGGTAAAGAAAACACAGTACTTCCCCTGCCCACAGTAACAACAGTACTTCACAGGGACAAGGTGAGAAAACAAGGTACTTCATTTGGGACACACAGGTGAGTAAAAACAGAAACTTCACTGGCCAGGTGAGAAAACGCGGGACTTCCCCTGACACAGGTGAGTAAAAACAGACTTCACCTGACCAGGTGGAAAACAACGGTATTTTCCCCCGGAACAGGTGGAGAAACGACGGGACTTAAACCTGACACAGGTGAGTAACAAAGTTTTTTCCCCCTGACACAGGTGGCAACATCATTTACTTCACCTGACAAAGGTGGTAAAAACCCGGTACTTAAACCGGGACCAGAACCAAACTTTACTTCACCTGACACGGTGAGTAACAACAGTACTTCCCTGAAAAGGTGGAAAACAACAGTACTTCACCTGACAAGGTGAGTAAACAACAGTATTCACCTGACACGGGAGAAAAACAGAAATTCCCCTGACAAAGGTGAGTAACAACACCCTTCACCTGAAAACAGGGGGAGTAAAAACATTACTTCACCTGAACAGGGGGAGAAAACAACATTTCTTCCCCTTGCCACAGGTGAAGTAAAAACGTACTTCCCCTGACACGGGTTGAGTAAAAACATTACTTCACCTGACCACGGGTTTGGTAACCCTGTATTTACCTGGCACAGGTGTGTAACAAAGTATTCACCTGCACAGGTGTGGAACGCAGACTTCCCCTGACAAAGGTGAGTAACAACATATTTAAACCTGACACAGGTGAGTAAAAAACAGTTACTTCCCCCTGAAACAGGTGAGTAAGGGACGGGTATTTTCCCCGGGACACAGGGGGTTTTAACAAATTACTTCCCCTGACCGGGGTGAGAAAACGTACTTCCCCTGAAATAGGTGGTAAAAAAGTCTTCACCGGGCCCGGGTGAGTAAAACAAAACTTCCCCGACACGGGTTTGGGAAACAATTTTTCTTCACCTGACACAGGGGGGGTAAAAACATACTTCACCTGCCCAAAGGGGGGAAAACCCAAACAGTACTTCACCTGACCGGGTTTGAGAAAACGACAGTATTTCCCCGGGACACGGTGAGCAACAACAAAATTTTCCCACCGGGAACAGTAACAAAGTATTTTAAATTTGAACAGGTGATTAAAAAGGAGTACTTCATTTGGGACACACAGGTGGTAAAAACGGGCTTCCCCTTTGAACGAAAACAACGAAATTCACCTGACACATGGGGAAAAAACAAGAGTACTTCCTTGACACACAGGTGAGTAAAAACAAGCCTTCACCTGACACAGGTAAGTAAGGGACATTTCTTCCCCCTGACCGGGGATTTAAAACAGCATTCCCCTGCACGGGGGTTTTAAAAAAGTATTTCACCTGACAAGGTGAGAAAACAACGGTACTTAAACCTGACCCCAAGGTGAGAAACAAAACAGTACTTCCCCTGACCAAGGGGAGAAACCCAACAGTTACTTCACCTGACAAAAAAGTGGGGAAACAAAGTACTTCACCGGGACACAGGGGGAGTAAAAACGGTATTTCCCCTGACCAGTAACAAAAAGTACTTAAACACGGTGAGTAAAAACCCGGGTACTTCCCCGGGACACAGGTGATTTAATAAACAGTACTTCCCCTAAACACAGGTGAGTAAAAAACCCTTTACTTAAACCTGACACGGGTTTTTAGTAACAACGTATTTTCACCTGACACAGGTGAGTAAAAAAACGTATTTCCCACCTGCACAGGTGGTAACAACGTCTTACCTGACACAGGTGAAAAAGGGAACGTATTTCCCGGGAAACAGGGGGATTTAACAACAGTACTTAATGACACAGGTGAGTAACAACAGACTTCACCTGACAAAGGGGAGTAAAAACGTACTTCCCCTGACACGGGTTTTGAGTAAAAAAACAGTACTTCACCTGACACAGGTGGAAACAAACAGTATTTCCCGGAAACGGGGGAGTAAAAACGTATTTTAAAACCTGACACGGTGAGTAACCCCCAGTCCCCTTCACCTGACACAGGTGAGAAACGACGTATTACCTGACAAGGGTGAGTAACAAAGTACTTCACTGCCCCCGGGTTGGGTAACAACAGTCCCTTCCCCTGACACAGGTGAGTAAGCCCAGTTATTCCCCTTGACACAGGGGGTTAACGCCATTTCTTCCCCTGCCCACAGGTGGGGTAACAACAGTATTAAACCCCGGGCATAGGTGAGTAACTACAGTACTTCCCCTGACACAGGTGAGTAAAAACATTACTTCACTGACACTTTGTGAGTAAACAACATTTATTTTAAACCTGACACAGGTGGGGTAAAACATTATTCCCCTGACACGGGTGATTTAACAACTTTTCTTAAAACCGGGACACGGGGGAGTAAGACATTTCTTCCCCTGACACAGGTGAGAAACCAACAGTACTTCACCTGCCCACAGTAACAACAGTACTTCACCTGACACAGGGGGAAGGTAACAAGAGAAATTTTTTTCCCCCCCTTGACACCAGGTGAGAAAACAACAGTACTTCAATGCACAGTAACAACAGTACTTCCCCTGACACAGGTGAGGTAACAAGAGTACTTCACTTGACACCAGGTGATTTAACCCAACAGCATTCACCTGACACAGGAAAATTTAACGACAGTACTTCCCGGGACCGGGGGGAGTAACAAAAACCCTCTTCCCCTGGACACAGGGGGGTTACAACAGTATTCCCACCGGGCACAGGTGAGTAAAACGGTACTTCACCGGGAACAGGTAAATTTAAACGACAGTACTTCACCTGACAGGGAGTAAAAACAGAAATTTTCACCGCCCACGGTGAGTAAAAACAGTACTTCACCTGAAAAAGGTGAGTAACAACAGTACTTCACCTAAACGAAAACAACAGTATTCACCTGACAAAGGTGAGTAAAAGGGACTTCACTTGACACACAGGGGTAAAAAACAGCACTTCACCTGCACGGGTAAGTAAGGGCCCAGAAACTTAAAATGGACAGGGGTTTTGGAGTAACAACAGAATTCCCCTGCCCCAGGTGAGTAAAAAACGTCTTCACCTGACCCCCGGTAAATTTAACAAGGTACTTAAACCTGACACAGGTGGTAAGGGACAGTACTTCACCTACAAGGTGAGTCATCAGTACTTCACCTGAACACAGGGGGTTGTAAAAACCCTTACTTCCCCTGAAAAGGGTAAAGAAAACAACGGAAATTCCCCTGACACAGTAAAAAAAACAGTACTTCCCCTGACAAAGGGGGAGTAAAAAAAGAAACTTCACCTAAACACAGGTGGGTAACAACATTTATTTTCCCCTGACACAGGTTTTTTTAACAACAGTATTTTCACCTGACACGGGGGAGTAACAACAGTAGTTCCCCCGGGACACAGGGGTAAAAACAGTACTTCACCTGAAAAAGGTGAGTAAAAAACAGTTTTCACCGGGCACAGGTGGGTAAGGGACAGTACTTCACCGGGGCCACAGGTGAGAAACAACAGTATTTAAAACCCTGACACAGGTGAGTAAAAACCCAGAAATTCACCTGCCAGGTGGTAACAACGTACTTCACCTGACACGGTGGGGTAAAAACAGTACTTCACCTGACACAGGTGATTTAAACAACGGTTTTTAAACCTGCACGGGTTTGGTAAAAAAAAAGGTACTTCACCTGCACAGGTGAGTAAAACAGTACTTCCCCGGGCCCAAAAAAGGGGGAGTAACGAATTTATTTTCACCTGCACAGGTTTTTTAAACGAATTTCCCCCTGACACAGGTGAGTAAAAAACAGTACTTCACCTGCCCACAGGTAAAGAAACGACGTACTTCCCCTGACACAGGTGAGAAAACGACAGTACTTCACCTGAACAGGTGGGGTAACAAAAGTATTTCACCTGACTTTGATGAGAAAAAACCATTACTTCACCTGACCAGGTAAAGTAAAAACAGTACTTCACCTGCCCGGGTGAGAAACCCAACATTTACTTCACCTAAAACACGGTGGGTAACAACGTACTTCCCTAAACAGGTGATTAAAAACAGTACTTCACTGACACAGGGGAGTAACGCCATTTACTTCACCGGGCACGGGTTTGTGCAAAACCCAGTACTTCCCCTGCCACAGTAAAAAACGTACTTAAACCGGGCCCTAAGGTAAATTAACAAGGGTACTTCACTTGACCCCACAGGTGAGTAACAAAAATTTACTTCCCCTGACACGAAACAACAGTACTTCACCTGCCCCGGTGAGTAACAAAAAAAGTACTTCACTTGCCCACGGGTTTAAAGAAACCCAAAACCCACTTCCCGGGCACGGGAAGTAAGACATTTTACTTACCGGAACGGGTGAGTAACAACAGCACTTACCTGACAAAAGGTGAGTAAAAACATTTATTTTCCCCTGCCCACAGGTGGTAAAACAGGTATTTTCACCTGACACGGGGTGAGAAAACGCAGTACTTCACCTGACAGGTGAGAAAAAAACACCCCATTTCCCGGGACACAGGTGAGAAAACAACAGAAAGTTCCCTGAACAGGTGAGTAACAACAGTATTCACCTGACAAGGTGGTAACAACATTACTTAAACCTGCCCCGGTGGGGAACAACAGTACTTCACCTGACACAGGTGAGTAAAAAAAAACGCAGTACTTCACCTGACACGGGTTTGAGTTAAAAAAGTACTTCACCGACAAGGTGGTAACCAGTACTTCCCCGGGACACAGGGTGAGAAAACCGACAGATTACTTCCCCCTGCCCACAGGTGATTTACGACAGTACTTCACCTGACACAGGGGGTTTAAAAAACGTACTTAAACCTGAAAAATAGGTGGTAAAAAACAGAACTTCATGAACAGGAAAAAGTAACAACAGTACTTTCACCTGCACAGGTGAGAAAACAACAGTATTCAACCTGAAAGGTGGAACAACAGTATTTCCCTGACACAGGTGGTAAAACGTACTTCACCGGGCCCCGGTGAGTAACGACAGTACTTCCCCTGCCCACAGGTGAGCAAAAAAACAGTATTTCCCCCTGACCAGTAAAAAACAGTCCTTCACTGACCGGTGATTTCAAGGTACTTCACTTGAAAAACACGGGTTTGGAGTAAAAACGTACTTCATGACAAAGTAAAAACAGTACTTCCCCTGACACGGTGAGTAAAAAGAGTATTCATTGACACACAGGTGAGTAAAAAACAGAAACTTAAACCTGACCAGGAAGGAAGGGACATTACTTCCCCCTGACAGGGGGGATTTAAAAACAGCACTTACCTGACACAGGTGGGGTAACAACAGTACTTCCCCTGAACAGGTGAGTAAAAAACGGTACTTCACCTGACAAAAGGTAAAGGTAAACGACAGAAATTCACCTGAACGGTGAGTAAAAACGTACTTCATGACCCAGGTAAATAACAACATTTACTTCACCTGACACAGGTGAGTAAAAAAGGGTTTACTTCGCCGGGACCCCAGTAAAACCCATTTACTTACCTGAACAGGGATTTTAAAAAACCCTTATTTCACCTGACACAGGTGATTTTAAACGACGTATTTCCCCTGACACAGGTAAAAGTAAAAAACCAGTACTTCCCTAAACAAAGGTGAGTAAAAACCCATTTACTTCCCCTGACCAGGGGGAGTAACGACAGTACTTCACCGGGAAAGGTGGGTAACAACAGTATTTAAAACCTGAAAACGGTGGGGTAAAAAACAGCATTCCCTGACACAGGGGAGTAACAACAGTACTTCCCTGACACGGGGTGAAGTAAAACAACAGTTTTCCCCCTGAAAACGGTGAGAAACCCAACAGTTTTTCCCTGAAAAGGGTTAAAATTTAAACAACGTACTTAATGAACAGGTGAAATTTTCGTTTGTGAGTGAGTAATCATTTTTTGTTTTGATTGTTCTAGTTTTTTGATAAATTTTTAGCCTTTTGAAAAACAAAAAAAATGTGAAGTTTTATATTGATCAGGCGGGACAAAATTACAAATAAAATTGATCAGGCGGACAAACTTACAAATATTTTTGATCAGTTGGGACTAACTTCCCAAATTTAAACAGTGGGACTAACTTAAAAAATATATTGTTAAGGCGGGCAAAACTTTAAAATATATTGATCGGAAATGCCCAAATTTTTAAAAATTTTATATTGATGTTGGGACTAACTTAAAAAATATTTTGATCAGTTGGGACTAACTTACAAATTATATGATAATTTGGGCCCCCCCCAAAAATAATTGATCGGGCAGGACTAACTTACAAATATATTGATAGTCGGTACTAACTTAAAAAATTATTGACCCCAGGGGGGGGGGGGAAACAAAATTTACAATATTTTTGATCATTTGGGGGACTAATTTACAAGTATTTTTTTTTCAGGCGGGACTAACTAAAAAATATTGTTTCGTTGGGACTAACTTACAAATATATTGATCGGGCGGGATAATTTTAAAAAAATTATTGATCAGGGGGGGATAATTTTTCAAATATTTTTGATCATTTGGGGCCTAACTTACAAATATTTTTGATCAGGGGGGATAATTTTCAAATATATTGTCATTTGGGGACTAATTTACAAAATTTATTGTTTCAAGCGGGAAACTTACAAATATTTTGATCATTGGACTAATTTTCAAATTTTTTTTTCGGGCCCGGGAATAAACGTACAAATATTTTTGATTCAGGGGGGGACATTTTCCCAAAGGGATTAATCAGGCGGGACTAATTTCCAAATATATTGTTTCGGTTGGGACTAACTTAAAATTTATTGATCAGGGGGGAAATTAATTCCCAAAATATTTTGATCAGTATGGACTAATTACAAATATATTTTTCAGGGGGGAATTAAGTACAAATATATTGATCGGGCGGGGAAAAATTACAAATTTTTTGGGTTTGGGGGGGGGACTAACTTAAAAAATTATATTGACATTTGGGGATTTAACTTACAAGCATATTGCCCAAGGGAGATTAGTTCCCAATTTATATTGACAGGCGAAAAAACTTTCAAATTTTTTGGGATCAGGCGGGACTAACTTACAAATATATTGATCAGGCTTTCCCTAATTTAAAAAAAATTATATGATCATTTGGGGGACTAACTTAAAAAAATTTTATTGATCGGGCGTGCAAATTTCAAAAATATTGATCAGTTGGGAAAAAACTTCCAAATATAAAATTTCAGGAAGGACAAACTTACAAATATTTTAAATAGGGGGACTAATTTACAAATTTTTTTGTTCGGGGGGACAAACCCTTAAAAATTCGGGTTGAAGTTTTTATTTAGATGATGAAAAAGTCAAATAAAAAAAAATTTACATACCAACCTGTTTATATGAAAATGTTTGTTACTCTAAATTCACATTTTAAATTTTGGCCCTAGGGTTTGTTCTGTGTTTGGGTTTCTTTACAAAACTGTTTTTTCCCAAACCTTTGGAAACCCTCCCACTGAATTTTTTCATTTTTTTTGGGTTTTCTTGCTTCTCTGATTGGTGTGTTGTGTGTGTTTTTGTGTGTGGTGTGTGTGTGTGTGGGGTGTGTGTGTGTGTGTTTTTCCCTATTTGTACTAAACTATTTGGGGTTTTGCGGGGGTCGAGTTTTTGCCCCGGGCCCCCGCCTCTTCCCCGGGGTTGCAAGGGGCCCCCCCTTCTCTCTCAACTCCATGGCTTTATAAAACATCGTTTTTTAAAACTTGTAGGGTTTCCCCTGCCTCCCGTAAATCACTTTCGGGGCTTTTCCACTCCCTGAAAAACCTAGGGACTGAAGAAATACTTCCAAATTATATCCCCAAACTCATCGGGTTCTTCTACTTCCATTTGTACCTCTTGTTTCTGGGGCCCCCTCCCGGGAAACCATCCTATCTTTGTCCATTTTGTCTTTTCCCTTTTGGAAAATTTTTTTATATGTCGTTTTTCAGGTCCCCCCGGGCCCCCCTTGTCCTTTTGTTTTCGTCAGGCCGTTTTCCCCTTTAAAACCTTTTTTCATAAAACTTCCCTTATTCTGGAACAAAACCTTGCCCAAAAACCCTATTTTCCCTTTCTCTGTTTCTTGATATGGTTTACCAAGTGGGGGTTTCCCAAAAAAAACGGGGTTGGCTGCATCTCCAGTAGGGGCCGGGACATACACGGTGTCCAGTGTCTTGAACGATTCCTTTTTAAGGTATGGGGAACGCTGTTTCAGGTTTCCCCAGGCCCCCAATATGCTGCAGCAGTTCCCTGGTTGATGTGTGCTTTGGGACATGCTCGGGGGGGGTTCCTTTTTTTACTCGCTCTAAGATCTTTCTCTTGAGTTTGGTTTTTCCCGTCTTTGGCCCCCAAACCCTATACTCTGTTTGGGCCCTTTCTTTGCCCTTCCCCTTTCTTAATGACTTTGCATTTAGGGGGTTTAAAAATTCGAGAAGCCAGTTGCTGGACCGGGTTTGTCCAGTTGTCCGGGGCTCTTTGAAGTCCTGCCCATTTCCCCATTGTTTTTATTTCCTCATTAACTTAATCGTCTGCGAACGGGGACACTTCTGAGTCTAACTTTCCATCATGTCGTTAACTATACGAAAAAATAGCAGGGGCCTTTGGGGAACGCCCCCTGGGGGGCCCCCGGTCGTCAAAGGTGCCCCTGTGTTTATTTCTTTTACGTCCCATGACTCGTTGTTCCCTCCCTGTGGGGTATTCTATGATCCTTTGCAGGGGGCCCTTTTCCCTGTTATATGGCCTGTTTTCCTATAGTTTTTTGCATTTAATCTTTGTGAGGAACTTTTAAAAAAGGTTTTCTTGCGGTCAAAAAGATGAAATTTAACCCACCCCTCCTCTCATTTCTTACTTCTTTTTACTTTATCAAAAAAACTCCAGAAGGTTTGGGACACTTTTTTTTCCCTTCCATGAACCCATGCGTTTGGCGTTTTATTTTTGGGTTCTTTTCCGGGGTGCTCCACCAGTCTCCCCCCTGAAAATTTCCCTTTAACTTTGCTTACTATTATGTCAGTGCCCACAGGTCTTTAGTTTAGTGCCTCTTTTCTTTTCCCCTTTTTTGGGAAAAAGGGGAAAATAAAATTTCCCGGGCCTTCCTTCCTCAGGCAATTCCCCGGGTTTCCAGGGACTTTGTTGAAGTTGTGGGAAAGGGGCAAACCCCAACTATCCCTCCCTCTCAAAGGGACCCACGAGGGAGTTTATCCGGGGTCCCATTGTTTTTTGAGGTTTTCGATGTCCTTAGGTTTTTCCCCTTCCCCTGTCTGTTTGTATGTCTTTAAACCATTTTGTTGGAAATTTTCCCTTTTGGCTGGTGCCCCCAATCTGGTCGGTCCCCAGGAGGTTTGATGTTTTCACTGAAAATTTATTTCCCTTAAATCTCATGTTGGGCCCCTCACAAAAACTCTTGATCGTTTCTTGTGAGTTTTTCCACCTTTTTTCCTCCCCTTTATCACTGGTCTTTGACTGTTGTTTTTAAACCCTTTAATGTGGCTTTTTCAGAAATCTGGGTCAGATTTTGACTTTCGTGCTATGTCGTTTTCTTACGGGTGCTGTGCCTCCCTCCTTATTCTGCTTTCCTCGTTTTTGGTTTTTTTTACTGATTTCCTTTTTTTAATGGGTTTCCTTTTTCCCTTTCCTGTACCTTTTGATTTTTGGGGTTTTGCCATTTAGTTTTGCCCCCCTACACCTTGGGTTTAAACCCAAGGACTCGCTTTGGTTTTCCCTTTTAAATTTCTTTTTTCCCTTTGGGAAAAAAAACCTTTTCCGCTCCCTCCTTGCATTTTTTTGGGCTACATTTTCTTCACCCTCGTTTTATGATTTTGTTTACCATTTTTCTCTGTCCACTAAAACCTCCTGCGGAAAGGCCCTCATACTGTGTATTTCCCCCCTTTTGTATTTGGTTTTTCCCATTAAATTTTCCCTGTTACCTTCCCCATTTTGGAACTCTACTATTTTAATAAAAAAATAAAAAACCCACGTGTCGCAAGCCCCAATGGGCCTTTTTCAAAAGTGATGTTCTAAAGGTCGGAATGCTCGGGGTTTGAACACAACATCCAGTCTTGCTGGATCACCCTCCCCTCTCTCTCTAGTAGTGCCCCGACATGTTGATGCATGGGGTTTTTTCAAGGACCAAAACCATCATCTTTGTCCCCATGTTTGGGACCCCCTTTTGGCCCAGGTTTTCCCGTTTGATCTCCCTGTGGTTGAAATTTGCCCTTACCAGTAAGTTTGCTCGCTCGAGTGGCTTTTTTTTGCCACCCAGTTTAGTGTTTTCCCCATCGCCCCGTTGTTTTCTTTGTTTCTCCTTCTTGGCCTCCCGCAGTTTGTGGTGGGGTTTTTACATCACTCAAAGACACTTTATGTTCTCCAGACGAATTGAAACCCTTTTTTGTGTCTCTTTTTCCAATCAGTCCCTGCCTTCCCTTTTTTTCAAATCCCCCTCGGTTTTTTAAAGAGCAGTGCAAACTCCTCCTCCCCCTCTATCCCTTTTATCTTTTTTCAGGTTTGATATCCCAAAGGGAAGATTGCCCTTGTTATTGGGCTCAGCGGGGTTTTTTTTCTTTTACTGCTTTGTGTGTGGGGATTTCACACTGATTCTTTCGTGCCTCCCACGTTTATTCCCTTATTCCGGTTTCCCCGTTTTTTGTACCAAATTTAGCTTCTTTTTTTCACTGTGGTTTCCCGAAAAGGGGAAAAGGGGAAAAGGGGGGGGGGGCCTTGGTGGGGGGCCCAAAGGGGGGCTGTGGGTTGGGAGGGGGGGTTTGTGTTTACCCGGGGGGTTGGGGCAGAATTTCCCCTAAGGAAGGGGGTTTGGGGGGAGGTTTGGGGATGTGGGGGGGTTTCCCGGAAGGGGGGAAACAGTGAGTTGGTGTGGTTTTTGGGGTTTTCGTTGCGTTGGGGGTTGTTTGCGGGTTTGGGTCTTTCGGGGGGGAGATTTTTGCAGGGGGTGTTTGCCCTTCCCCCTTTTGTCTGGTCCTGCTAATTTTTTCAAATTCCCCCAGGGTTTCCCCCTTTCCCGTACTCCCTATTTGTAATCAACTATTTGTGGTTGCAGGGGTCGAGTCTTTTGTCCTGGCCCCGCCTCTTCACTGAATTTCTTCTAGGTCCCCCTCTCTCCAGCTACATGGCTTTATATACCCCGCCTTTAAAATATGTTGGTTTTCCCCCCTCCCACTCTTCACTTTCTAGACTATTCCATGACTTGACTTTCTCTATGACTGAAGAAATAAATTCCTAACATCCCTTCGTTTATCTGAGTCTTCAACTTCCAAATTTTGGCCTTTTTGTGTCTGGTCCATCTCTGGAAAAATCCCGTCCTTTTTTCCCCCTTTTCTATTTCGGCGTATTTTATATTTTCGTTATCATGTCTCCCCTGACCCTCCCGGCCTCCAGTGTCGTCAGGCCGATTTCCCTCAACCTTTTTTTTCGTTTTGGACACCCCCGTAGCTCTGGGAAAAAGCTTGTTGGGAAAAACCCTTTTTTTCCCCTTTTCTTTTTTCTTGACGTGCTTTAATTTGGTTTTTATTCCAACTGGGTTTCTGCTTTCTCCCGTATGGGCCTGCGTAAATGGTATACAGGGTTTTGAACGACTCCTTACTGAGGTTTTCGGAAAAGCTATCCGTAGGTTTGCCGGCGCCGTAGGGTGCAGCAGGTTTTCTGATTTATATGCGCCTCAGGGATAGCTGGTGTTATACTTTACCCCCAGATTTTTTCCTTGAGTTTGGTTTGCAGTTTTGGCCAAACTAAAATTTTATTGTGTCTGCGGTCTTCTTTGCCCCTTCCCCCCAAACTTGGGACTTTGCATTTGGCTGGGTTAAATCAAGGAGCCAGTTGCTGGACCAGGCTTGCAGCCTGTCCCGGTCTCTTTGTAGTCCTGCTGAAACCTCATCCCATTTTTTCTTCTCATTAACTTTTACATCATCTTTCAAACAAGGACACTTCTGAGTTTCCCTTCCATTATGTCGTTTTACAATACAAGGGAAAAGCACAGGTCCTAGGGGCTGACCCCGTGGAAACCCCCTTGTCACAAGCGCCACTCTGACCCTGTCCGTACCATGACTGTTGTTGCCTCCCTGCAGGGGTTTTTTTTGATCCATTGCAGGCCTTTCCTGTTATGTGGCCCCTGATCTTCTAGCTTTTTTAGTAACCTCTTGTGAGGGAAAAGGCCCAAAGGGCCCTTTTTGGGAGGGCCAAAAAAATTTAGGGCGATCCACCCCTTCTCCTTGTTTACTTTGTACCTTGTCATAAAACCTAGGGAGGGGTTTTTGAACGGGTTTTTCCCTTCCCTGAAAACCTGTGGTTGTTTAATTATACACTTGGTTTTTTTCCCGGTCTCCCCACCTCCTCCCGATGATCTTCTCCTGACCTTGCTTCTATAAACTTATTTTAAAACAGGGGCTGTAGTTTTTGTGCCTCGTTGTCTCCCCTTTTTTAAAAAATTGGGGCTTCATTTGCCCCTCTTCCATACCTTTTGGGAGTTGCCAAATTTAAAATGAGGGGTTGAAGATCTTTGTTAATGGAACACAATATTTTTGTCCCTTTTAAAAGGGCCCAAAGGAGAGATGTTGTTGGGCCCCCGCCTTTGAGGGGTTTAAATTCGCATGCGCCTTCACTTCCTCCTTGGTTATATGAACCCCATCCAGCCTTGGGTGGGTTTTTCCCCCCTGTTTGATTTCCCGGAAAACCCATGGGTTTCCACGGGAAATACTTCTTTATAAACTCGTGTTGAGTTTCCCGACATACTCTCGGTGTTGGGTTTGTGAATTCCCCCTCACCCTTTCCCCGTTGATTTTCCTGGTCCTTTAAAGTTTTTTTCCCCCTGATGTGGTGACCCAAAGCTTGGGTAGTCTTGACTTTCGATGCTTTGGCATTTTCATATTGTTTGCTTTTAGCCCCCCTTCTTATCTGTGTATTCATTTTGGCTCTTTTGGCCCAATCTCTTTATTTTCCTGAGTTCTCTGTCTTTTTGGGCCTTTTCCATTTTTTAGTACACCTAGTTTTTTTCCTCCCACACCTTTGGGTTTTAACCCAAAGGGTTTGTTTGTTCTTCCCAATTTTTTTTTGTTTTCCCCTTTTGGGGAAAAAACCTTCCCCTTCCTCCTCGCATTTTGTTGCCAAATTTGTCCCTTTTCTTGTAAGGGGTTTTTTTGTCAGTTTTTTCTCCCCCTGAATGTTTTTAAGGAAAATTCCTCATGCCCGAGTTTTGTTCCCCTTTTTTAGTTTTTGGGTTTTTTCCCCTCCTATTCCCGCTTTCTCTCTCCAAATTTGGGGCTCAACATGTAGTCGAAGCACAGAAACCCATGGGTCCCCTAGCTCCCCGGGGCCTTTAAAACAAGATTTCCTCGATTTTCTGAAACTTCCAAAGGGGATACAAGGGGGCCCGTCTTGCTGGTTCATCTTTTTCCCCTCCTCTTTGGGGGTCTCAAACATTTTTGATGCATGAGGTTTTCCAAATACTACATCCATCATCTTGGGGGTTTCATGTTTTGGAACCCCCATGGGGGCCCCCAGGTTTCCAAGTCCCAAATTTCCTTTTGATTGAAACACCCATTTAATAGTAACTTTGCTCCCCCCCGTTTTGCCCCTCCTGGCCCCCTCGGCTTGTGTGGGCGACCATGGCTCTGTTGTCTCATCGTATTCTTCTCTTTGGGTTTCCCGCGTTCTGTGGTGGGTTGTACATTACTTCAATTTCCCTTATGCCCTCGACTGGGTTGTTTTCCACTAAGTAGTCCCCTTTTACCCCTTTCCATCCCTTCCCTTTCCCTTTTCTCAAAACCCCACTGGCTTTTAAGGAGCAGTGCAACTCCTCCTCCCCCCCTCCTCCCTTTTGTCTTTCCCGAAAATTTGAATCCCGGGGGGAAAGATTGAATCGTTATTATTCTGGTGGTTTTGTTTTGTTAGTGCATTTTGTCTGGGGATGTCTTTTTCCCCCCTTGGGGTTCTTTCGTGCCACCCTTTTTATACCCTTTTTTGTTATTCCCTCTGCAATTTTTTTACCATACCTTCAACTTCTTTTCTAAGACTGTGGTTTTGGGGGTTTATTGGGGTTGGGGGGTGGGAGACCTGTAAAGGAACCCATGGGGGGTTGCTGTGGGGTGGGTTTGTAATGTAGTGGGTGGGGGCATTGGTTTTGGCATGGGGTTGTGGTTTAGAGTGTTTGGCTGCACTGGGGTTGACCTGGTTGGGAGGCTTTTTTTAGGAAGGGTGAGGGAGGTTGGGATTGATCTTTTCCGTGTCTGGGATCTCCTTTTCTTTTCTTTTTCCACCCCTCTCTTTCCTTCCCTTTTGCCTTTGTACCATCTCTCTAGTTTCCCCCTTTGTCTTGTTTTCTGTCGCAGTGAGATTTTTTTTTAAAACCCTTTCCCGTTTCCCGGATGTCCCTTAAACGTGCTTTTTCCTGCAGGTTTTCCCGTTCCGAAATCCCATTCTTTCCTTGAAAAGGGCACTTTACTGGGGGGGTTTCTGTTTTTTTCAAAAAACCCCCATCTCCCAAAAAATTTTCCCGTGGGTCTTTTCGTCTTTTTCCCATTACTTTTATTGGGGTTTCTTTTTAATTGCTTTTTTTTTTCCCCTTTTTTTTCTTTTCTTCTTTTGGTTTTCCCCCTTTAACCCCCTTTTAGGCCATACACAAAGATGACCCCACCCTTTCATTTTCCCCCTGCATATCCCCGTGTATCCCTATTCAAATTTTATTTCCTCCTTTTAGCTTTCCTTTCTTCAGTTTCACTAGGGTACCCGTTTCAGGGCTCAGTGGCCTGTATTTTTCCCTTTTTGGCTTTCCCTGGGCTTTTGTTGTGGTCTTTTAGGGCCTCCCCATTAAATTTTAAACTCTTTTTATTTACTACAGTCTCCCCTGATAGAGCTTCTACATGCAGGGTTTTTCTCCTTCTTTCCCTTTCAATCCCCTTATTTGTGGTGAGGTAGCAGTCTCTGTTTTTCAAAACCCTAATGTTTTTTAGTTCTTTAGGTGTTTAGGGTTTTCCGTTCCTTTTTTCTAAACTCTTTTATTCCCGGCCTCTGCTGCTTTGACTTTCCCCCTCCCCTTTCCCGCTTTCCATGTTTTATCCTTCTTCCCTTCTTTATTTCCCAAATTCTTTAAATTTTTTTTCCCATTTTTGTTCCCTTTTTGTGAGCTCTGCTGCCCAATCTTCCTTTTCAGTTTTCCTCCTCCCGTCCCTTGGGGTTTTTTGTTGCTCTCTGGGAACCCATTTTTGTTTTATCCTGATTGCCTCCCGAGGGGGGAAACCCATGTTTAAATTTTGTTTTGTTTGGTTAGTATTTTTTATTTGTCGAGTGTGGGGGGGGGGGGGTAGAGGAGGAACTGTGGCTAAAAGGGGAGTAGGGGGGAGGGGGAGTTTGGGGAAAGGGGAGTGGGAAGGGAAGTGGGGAAGTGGTGGTTTAGGAAAAGGTGGGGGAGGGGGGGGTGAAAAAAGGGAGGGGGGGGATCAGGTGAAGGGGGGTGGTGTCGGTGGGGGAGGGGGGGGGGGGGATGTGTGAGTTTGGCCAAAATGTGGTTGGTTTTGTGTGTTGTGTTTGTTGTGTGTGTTTCGTGGTGTGTGGGGAGGGGTGGGGGGGGGGGTGGGGGGGTTTTGGGGGGGGTTTTTGGGGGGGGGGGGTGGTTTGGGGTGTGGGTGGGGGTGTGGGGGGTTTTGGGGTGGGGGTGTGTTTTGTGTGTGGGTGTGTGTGGGGTGTGTGTGTGGGGGGGGGTGTGTGGGGTGGGTGTGTGGGTGGGTTTTGTGGGTGGGTGTGTGGGTGGGTTGTGGGTGTGTGGGGGTGTTTTGGGTGTGTGTGGGTTTTGTGGGTTTTGTGTGGGGTGTGGGTGTGTGGGGGGTTTTTGTGGGTGGGTTTGGGGGGTGGGTGGGTGTGTGGGGTTTGGGGGTTGGGGGGTGGGTGTGGGGGGTTTTGTGGGTGGGTGTGTGGGTGGGTGTGTGGGGGGGGTGTGGGTGGGTGTGTGGTTGGGGTGTGGGTTTGGGGGTGTGGTTGGGGGTGTGGTTGGGTGTGTGGGGGGTGTGGGTTTTGTGGGTGTGTTTTGGGTGTGTGGGGGGTGTGGTTGGGGTGGGGTTGGAGTGTGTGTTTGGGGGTGCGTGCGGCCCCCACTGGTACGCTACTCTTTGAAGTTTTTAAAAAATTTTTTAAAAATTTAATGCCTTATTATTGCACTAATATATCTATATTAAAATTAAAATTTCGTAACTTGTGTTTGTGTGTGTGGTGTTTACTAGCTTTTTTTTTGTAAAAGAGGGGGGGGGGGGGGGGGTTCGTTAACCTATTTGTTTTTGTTGTTGGGGTTTACCGGTTTTCTCCCCGGGCCCCGATCCCGCCATAGGCGACCTTTTCTTTTTTAAGATTTTAAAGGGTTATTTTTTTTTCACTCAATTCCTTTTTTAATTTTATACTAATGTTTATTTATAAATTAAATTTCGGGTGCACCCCGTTTTTTTGTATGTGCGTACTTTTTTTAATTTGCTTGTCCCCCAGAAAAACGGGGGGGGGGGGTTCACTTGGCTTAAACAAATTTCTGGAGTTTACCCGGCGATTTTTTAGATAATTTACTAACCACTTTTTTCTCCCGGTATGAAATTTGGGGGGGTGGATGGTTTTAGCATAAAAAAGCAGGGCGAGACACTTGAGACTTTGGCACTTCCCAAAAATTTAAATTCAAAAAGGCAAGTGATGTCGGGCTGCACAAAATGGGGGTTTTTCCCGCTGGTTTGTCTATCAAAATCCTTCAATTTTGTTAAAATCCTTCAGGAAATTTATTTATGCATTCAAATTTTTTTTTTTTTCTTTTCTTTTTAAAACTTGGTATCCCCCTTTTTTCTTTAGTCCGTATTTTGGTCATAACAAGTCTGTGTTTTTAGTACTTCCAACAAATACGCTGGGGTTTGACTAATTTTTTTATTTCAGTTTTTACTTAATCACTCTTTTGCCCTTTATACTAAAATGCTGCTATATCAACCAACATATGT
The DNA here is from genome assembly GCF_026875155.1 of Cherax quadricarinatus. Classification (NCBI taxonomy): domain Eukaryota; kingdom Metazoa; phylum Arthropoda; class Malacostraca; order Decapoda; family Parastacidae; genus Cherax; species Cherax quadricarinatus. The sequence goes on along the minus strand of NC_069492.1, from coordinate 5,553,720 downwards.
ATTTGTTAATATTTCAGATCACACCGTTAACCCAATTAACTGTTTGGATATTTTGTGTAAACCCACTGCGCCAGTTAGCCTTGATCAGCTGACTGCTAACCCTCCCTCACTCAAATTTCATTCAAATTTAAATTGTAAAATTCTTGATCCTATCACATTATTCGCACTCTTGAAAAGCTATTACACTCTTGTAGGTATGTTCACTGATTCACTCACGTACGATGCCCCGCTAAAAATATCTTAGGACAGCCACTAGAACGCTAAATCCTGGGAGCACTATTTGCGATACTGCTTCACGTGTGTGTGTGTGTGTGTGTGTGTGTGTGTGTGTGTGTGTGTGGGGTGTGTGGTGTGTGTGTGTGTGTGTGTGTGTTGTGTTGCATGTGTGTGTGCATGTTGTGTGTGTGTTGTGTGTGTGTGTGTGTGTGTGTGTGTGTGTGTGGTGTGTGTGTGTGTGTTTGGTGTATGTGTGTGTGTGTGTGTGTGTGTGTGTGTGTGTGTGTGTGTGTGTGTGTGTGTGTGTGTGTGTGTATGTGTATGTGTGTGTGTGTGTTTTTGTGTGTGCATGTGTGTGTGTGTCTGCGCTCACCTAGTTGAGGTTGCAGGGGTCGAGTCCAAGCTCCTGGCCCCGCCTCTTCACTGGTCGCTACTAGGTCACTCTCCCTGAACCGTGAGCTTTATCATATCTCTGCTTAAAGCTATGCATGGATCCTGCCTCCACTACATCGCTTCCCAAACTATTCCACTTCCTGACTACTCTGTGGCTGAAGAAATACTTCCTAACATCCCTGTGATTCATCTGTTTCTTCAACTTCCAACTGCGTCCCCTTGTTGCTGTGTCCCATCTCTGGAACATCCTGTCTTTGTCCACCTTGTCAATTAGTGTGTGTGTATGTGTGTGTGTGTGGTGTGTGTGTGTGTGTGTGTGTGTGTGTATGTGTTGTGTGTGTGTGTGTGTGTGTGCGTGTGTGTACTCACCTATTTGTGGTTGCAAGGGTCGAGTCATAGCTCCTGGGCCCGCCTCTTCGCTGATTGCTACTAGGTCCTCTCTCTCCCTGCCCCATGAGCTTTATCATACCTCGAATTAAAACTATGTATGGTTCCCGCCTCCACTACGTCACTTTCTAGGCTATTCCACGGCCTGACTACTCTATAACTGAAGAAATACTTCCTAACTTCCCTTTGATTCATCTGAGTCTTCAACTCCCAATTGTGACCTCTTGTGTCTGTGTCCCTTCTCTGGAACATCCCGTCTTTGTCCACTTTGTCTATTCCACGCTGTATTTTATAAGTCGTTATCATGTCTCCCCTGACCCTCCTGTCCTCAAGTGTCGTCAGGCCGATTTCCCTCAACCTTTCATCGTAGGACAATTCCCTTAGCTCTGGAACTAGTCTTGTTGCAAACCTTTGCACTTTCTCTAATTTCTTGACGTGCTTGACTAGGTGCGGATTACAAACTGGTGCTGTATACTCCAGTATGGGCCTGACGTAAATGGTATACAGAGCCTTGAACGAATCCTTACTGAGGTATCGGAACGCTATTCGCAGGTTTGCCAGGCGCCCGTATGCTGAAACAGTTATCTGATTTATGCGCGCCTCAGGAGATATACTCGGTGTTATACTCACCCCAAGAACTTTTTCCTTGAGTATGGTTTGCAGTCTTTGGCAATCTAAACTATATTGTGTTTGCGGTCATCTTTGCCCTTCCTCAATCTTCACGACTTTGCATTTGGCAGGGTTAAACTCAAGGAGCCAGTTGCTGGACCAGGCTTGTAGCCTGTCCAGGTCTCTTCGTAGTCCCGCCTGATCCTCATCCGATTTGATTCTTCTCATTAACTTCACATCGTCTGCAAACAAGGACACTTCTGAGTCTATCTCTTCCATTATGTCATTCACATATACCAAGAACATCACAGGTCCTAGGAACCCCTGTGGAACCCCGCTTGTCACAGGCGCCCACTCTGACACCTCGTCACATTCCATGACTCGTTGTTGCCTCCTTCTTGCAGTCCAAAAAAATGCAGTCGATCCACTCCTCTCTCCCTTGTCTTACTTCTGTCACCTTGTCATAAAACTCCAGTAGGTTTGTGACACAGGATTTTCCTTCCCTGGAACTGTGCTGATTGTCAATTATACACTTGTTTCTTTCCAGGTGCTCCACCACTCTCCTCCTGATGATCTTCTCCATGACTTTGCCTTTTCCATTCTCTAGTACACCTAGTTTTTGCCTCCCTACACATTTGGGTGAACCAAGGACTGGTTCTGTTCTTCCCATTATTTCTGGTTCCCTTCGGAACAAACCTCTCCTCTGCCTCCTTGCATTTTGTTGCCAGATAGTCCATCATTTCTCGTACAGGTTTTCCTGTCAGTTCCCTCTCCCAATGAATGTCTTGCAGAATTCTTCATGCCTTAGTAGTTCCCCCTTTTTTAGTTTTGGTTTTTCCATCTATTCCTGCTACTCTCCCACTTGAAACTAACTATGTAGTCGAAACACAGAACCACATTGATCACTAGCTGCCAGGGGCTTTTTATACATGATATCTTCAATGTCCGAACTACTCAAGGTGAAAACAAGGCCCGTCTTGTGGTTCATTTCCCCTCCTCTCTCTCTGGTAAATGTCTATAAAATGTTGATTTCATGAGGTTTTTTGGTACCACATCCATCATCTTGGCTCTCCCTGTTTCGTGACCCCATGGGGCTCCAGGTTTTCCCAGTCAATTCCTTGTGATTGAAATCACCCATAACTATTAACTTGCTTCCCCCCTGTGTGCTCTCTCGGGCCCCCTCGGCTAGTGTGTCGACATTGCTATGTTGTTCTCATCGTATTCTTCTCTTGGCCTCCCCGCAGTTCTGTGGGGGTTG
>NC_069492.1:5534911-5550357 GCF_026875155.1 Cherax quadricarinatus | reverse complement strand
GAATTATGTGATTAAAGAAAGTTGGGATTCGAGAAGTGGGCCAAATAAGCGGTATGCACTGGAAGAAGGAATGCAGTGGAGAGAGAGAGTTTTTGGGAGATGTTAAGTGAATGTATAGGAGCCTTTGAACCAAGTGAGAGAGTAATTGTGGTAGGGGACTTGAATGCTAAAGTGGAGAAATTTTTTAGAGAGGGGTGTGGTAGGTAAGTTTTGGGGTGCCAGGTGTAAATAAATAATGGGAGCCCTTTGATTGAACTTTGTATAAAAAAGGGGTTTAGTTATAGGTAATACATTTTTATAAAAAAGGGGATAAATAAGTATACAAGATATGATGTAGGGCAAAATGACAGTAGTTATTTTGTTATTATGCATTGGTAAGATAAAAGACTGTTGAGTAACTTCAGGATGTACATGTTTATAGGGGGCCACAGATATATAAGATCAACTTTCTAGTTGTAGCTACACTGAGAGTAAAAGGTAGATGGGATACAAGGAAAATTAAAGCATCAGGGAAAGAGAGAGTGAAGGTTATAAACTAAAAGAGGAGGCAGTTAGGAAAAAGATATTAACCGCTATTGGAGGATAGATTGCTAATGAGAGCATAGGCAATGGGGTCGAAGAGGTATGGGTGGGTTTTTAAAAATGTAGTGTTAGAGTGTTCAGCAAAAGGGTTTGTGGTTACAGGAAAGTGGGTGCGGGAGGGAAGAGGAGCGTTTGGTGGAATGATGATGAAAGAGAGTAGTAAGGGAGAAAAAGTTAGCATATGAGAAGTTTTTACAAAGTAAAGTGATGCAAGGAGGGAAGAGTATATGGAGAAAAAGAGAGAGGTTAAGAGAGTGGTGAAGCAATGTAAAAAGAGAGCAAATGAGAGAGTTGGTGAGATGTTATCAACAAATTTTTTTTAAAAAATAAGAAAAAGTTTTGGAGTGAGATTAAAAAAGTTAAGAAACCCCTAGAGAAAAAAATGGATTTGTCAGTTAAAAATAGGAGGAGATTTTATTATATGGAGAGTTAGAGGTATTGGGAAGATGGAGGGAATTTTTTGAGGAATTGTTAAATGTTGATGAAGATGGGGAAGCTGTATTTCGTGTATAGGACAAGGAGGAATAACATCTTGTAGGAGTGAGGAAGAGCCAGTTGTGAGTGTGGGGAAGTTCGTGAGGCAGTAGAAAAAATGAAAGGGGGTAAGGCCAGCCGGGATTGATGGGATAAAGATAGAAATGTTAAAAGCGGGTGGGGATATAGTTTTGGAGTGGTTGGTGCAATTATTTAATAAATGTATGGAAGAGGGTAAGTTACCTAGGGATTGGCAGAGAGCATGCATAGTTCCTTTGTAAAAAGGGCAAAGGGGATAAAGAGAGTGCAAAAATCATAGGGGGATAAGTCTGTTGAGAAATACCTGGCAAAGTGTATGGTAGAGTTTTTATTTAAGAATTAAAGTTTACAGTGAAACATGTAAGTGAACAGTATTTAGATAAGGCTAAAACGGGTCTTTGTGGCATTTATGGATTTGGAAAAGGCGTATGACAGGGTGGATAGGGGGGCAATGTGGCAGATGTTGCAGGGTGTATGGTGTAGGAGGTAGGTTACTGAAAGCATTTGAAGAGTTTTTACGAGGATAGTGAGGCTTAAGTTAGAGTATGTAGGAAAGAGGGAAAATTATTTCCCAGTAAAAGTAGGCCTTAGACAAGGATGTGTGATGTCCACCGTGGTTTTTTTAATATATTTATAGATGGGGTTTTAAGAGAAGTAAATGCGAGGGTCTTGGGGCAAGAGGCGTGGAGTTAAAAGACAAAAAAATCACACATAAATGGGGAGTTGCCCACAGTTGCTCTTTGCTGATGACACTGTGCTTTTGGGGGAGATTCTGAAGAGAAGTTGGAGAGATTGGTGGATGAATTGGTAGGGTGTGCAAAAGAAGAAAATTGAAAGTGAATACAGGAAAGAGTAAGGTTATGAGGATAACAAAAAGATTAGGTGATGAAAGATTGGATATCAGATTGGAGGGAGAGAGTATGGAGGAGTTGAATGTTTTCAGATATTTGGGAGTGGAAAAGTCACAGATGGGTCTATGAAAGATGAGGTGAACCCATAGAATTGATGAGGGGAAAAGGGTGAGTGGTGCACTTAGGAGTCTGGGGGAGAAAAGAACTTTGTCCTTGGAGGCAAAGGGGGAATGTATGAGAGTATAGTTTTAACCAACGCTCTTATATGGGTGTAAAGCATGGTGATGAATGTTGCAGTGAGGAGAAGGCTGGAGGCAGTGGGAGATGTCATGTCTGAGAGCAATGTGTGGTGTGAATATAATGCAGAGAATTCGTAGTTTGGAAGTTAGGAGGAGGTGTGGGATTACCAAACTGTTGTCCAGAGGGCTGAGGAAGGGTTGTTGAGGTGGTTCGGGACATGTGGAGAGAATGAAGCGAAACAGAATAACTTCAAGAGTGTATCAGTCTGTAGTGGAAGGAAGGCGGGGTAGGGGTCGGCCTAGGAAAGGTTGGAGGGAGAGGGTAAAGGAGGGTTTTGTGTGCGAGGGGCTTGGACTTCCAGCAGCATGTGTGAGCGTGTTTGATAGGAGTGAATGGAGACAAATGGTTTTTAATACGTGACGTGCTGTTGGAGTGTGAGCAAAGTAACATTTATGAAGGGGTTCAGGGAAACCGGCAGGCCGGACTTGAGTCCTGGAGATGGGAAGTACAGTGCCTGCACTCTGAAGGAGGAGTGTTAATGTTGCAGTTTAAAAAACTGTAGTGTAAGCACCCTTCTGGCAAGACAGTGATGGAGTGAATGATGGTGAAAGTTTTTCTTTTTCGGGCCACCCTGCCTTCGTGGGAATCGGCCAGTGTGATAATAATAAAAAAAACAGGTGTGTGTGTATATGTGTGTACTCACCTAGTTGTACCCCACCTAGTTGAGGTTGCAGGGGTCGAGTCCGAGCTCCTGGCCCGGCCTCTTCACTGATCGCTACTAGGTCACTCTCCCTGAACCGTGAGCTTTATCATACCTCTGCTTAAAGCTATGTATGGATCCTGCCTCCACTACATCACTTCCGAAAACTATTTCACTTACTGACTACTCGTGGCTAAGAAATACTTCCTAACATCCCTGTGATTCATCTGTGTCTTCAACTTCCAACTGTCCCCTTGTTACTGTGTCAAATCTCTGGAACATCCTGTCTTTGTCCCCCTTGCAATTCCTTTCAGTATTTTGTATGTCGTTATCATGTACCCCCTATCTCTCCTGTCCTCCAGTGTCGTCAGGTTGATTTCCCTTAACCTCTCCTCTAGGACACACCTTTTAGCTCTGGGACTAGTCTTGTTGCAAACTTTTGCACTTTCTCTAGTTTCTTTACGTGCTTGGCTAGGTGTGGGTTCCAAACGGGTTGCCGCATACTCCAATATGGGCCTAACGTCCCACGGTGTACGGGGTACTGAACGATTCCTTATCAAGGTGTCGGAATGCTGTTTCTGGGGTTTTTAACCAGGCGCCCATATCTGCAGCAGTTATTTGTTGATGTGCGCTTCAGGAGAGGGTGCCTGGTGTTATGCTCACCCCAAGATCTTTTTTCCTTGAGTGAGGTTTTTTAGTCTCTGGCCCCCTAGACTGTACTCCGTCTGCGGTCTTCTTTGCCCTGCCCCAATCTTCATTACTTTGCACTTGGTGGGATTTAATGCCGGGGGCCAATTCCTGGACCAGGTCTGCACCTGCCAGACCCCTTTGTAGTTCTGCCTGGTTTTCGATTGAATGTATTCTTCTCATCAACTTCCCCGTCATCTGCAAACAGGGACACCTCGGAGTTTATTCCTTCCGTCATGCCCGTTCACAAATCCCAGAAACAGCCCCTGGTCCTAGGACTGACCCCTGTGGGACCCCGCTGGTCACAGGTGCCCACTCTGACACCTCGCCACGTACCATGACTCGCTGCTGTCTTCTTGACAATTATTCCCCTGATCCTTTGTAGTGCCTTCCCTGTTATCCCTGCTTGGTTCTCCCAGTTTTTGCACTAATCTCTTGTGGGGAACTGTGCCCAAACGCCTTCTTGCAGTCCAAGAAAATGCAATCCACCCACCTCTCTCTCTCTTGTCTTACTGCTGTCCACCATGTTTAAGAACTCAGTAGTTTATGACACAAGATTTCCCGCCCCTTGAAACCATGTTGGCTGCAGTTGATGAGATCATTCCTTTCTGGGTGTTCCACTACTCTTTTGATATCTTCTCCATGACTTTGCATACTATACATGTTAGTGCCCACTAGTCTGTAGTTTAGGAGTTTTCATGTCTGTCCCTTTTTTAAAAATTTAGACTACATTTAATGTCTTCCATGCCTCAGGCAATCTCCCTGTTTCGATAGATGTATTGAATATTGTTGTTAGGGGTACACATAGCGCCTCTGCTCCCTCTCTCAGGAGACCATGGAGAGGTTTTATCCGGGCCCCATTGCCTTTAAGGTATCTATCTCACTCAGAAGCCTCTTCACTTCTTCATTGGTTGTGTGTACTGTGTCCAGCACTTGGGGGTGTGCCCCACCACTCTGTCTTTCTGGAGCCCCTTCTTTTCTCCTCTCTGAACTCATCTTTAAATTCTCTTGTTGAGTTCCTCACTTACTTCATGGTCATTTCTTGTTGTCTCTCCTCCTTCCTTCCTTAGCCTGATTACCTGGTCCTTGACTGTTGTTTTCCTCCTGATGTGGCTGTATAACAGTTTTGGGACAGATTTGGCTTTCGCTGCTAGTCGTTTTCATATTGTCTTTATCTGTGCATATTCATTTCTGGCTTCTGCGACTGCTCTCCTTATTCTCCTGGTCCTTTGCCTTCTATATTTCTTCCATTCCCTAGCACACTTGGTTTTTGCCTCCCTGCACCTTTGGTGAACCATGGGCTCATCCTTTCTTTTTCATTATTCCTGTTACCCTTGGGTAAACCTCTCCTCAGCCTCCTTGCACAAATTTTTGCTACATATTCCATCATCTCATTAACTGAAATTCCCTGCCAATTCTCTGTCCCCCTGAACCCCGTTCAGAAAGTTCCTCATTCCCGTGTATTTCCCCTTTTTTGTAGTTTTGGCTTCATTCGTCCCGGCCTTCCTGCTTCCCTTTTACTTGTAGCTCTAAATGTGTATTCGAAGCATAAAACCACATGATCGCTGGCCCCAAGGGGTCTTTCATATGTGATGTTTTCAATATCTGACTACTCAAGGTGAATACTAGGTCCAGTCTTGCTGGTTCATCCTCTCCTCTCTCTCTTGTAGTGTCCCTTACGTGTTGGTGCATGAAGTTTTCCAGTACCACCTCCATCATCTTAGCCCTCCATGTGTCTTGGGCCCCCCTATGGCTCCAAGTCTCCCAATCGATCTCCTTGTGGTTGAGTCGCCCATGATCAGGAGCTTTGCCCTGCTTGCATGAGCTCCCTTTTGGCCACTGCACAGTGTGTCAACCATCGCTCTATTGCTCTCGTCATACTCCTTTCCTTGGCCTCCTGCTGTTCTGTGGTGGGTTATACATCACTACAATTACCACCTTGGGACCTCCAGAGTGAGGTGTTCCCACTGTGTAATCGCTTCTTCTCCGCTGTCTCCTTTTCTCCAGCTCATCAAAATTCCATTGGTTTTTGATCATCAGTGCCACTCCCCCCCCCCCCTGTTACCTCTGTCTTTCCTCAGGACTGGTATCCCGTTGGAAATATGGCATCTGTTATCAATACCTGCTGCTTGGTTTCTGTGAGAGCATGGGTGTCCGGTGATGCCTCTTTGACTCTTTCGTGCCACTCCTCCCACTTATTTTTTATTCAATCAGCGTTTGTGTACCATACCTTCAGTTTACTTTCCAACACTGTGGGTTGGGGGGCCTGGGAGGGTGGGAGACCGTTAGCATACTGGGGGGATTCTATAGCTGGGTGTTGGGTGGGAAACTGTGAGTGTAGATTGTAGTTTGTGTTGGGATGGTTTTTCTGAGGATAGTTCTGTGTGTGCTTGCCCTTTCTGCTCTGTTCTGCTCTGGTTGATCTCTGCTGGTTCCAACCTTTTCTCCTTTCGTAGCTCCTTTCGCTTTTTTTTGTCTTCTCCCTCAGCTGCTGTCGTTCTGTTTGTGTTCTGTCTCTGTCTAGGAACAAACCCCCATGTACTTTTCCGAGTAACTTCAACCGTGGTTTCTCTTGGAGGATCCTGCTCCATACTGTTTCTGTCCTGAGAATCAGCTTGATCAGTCGTTTTCTCCCTTGAAGTAAACCCTATTCTCTGAAAATTTACAATCTCATCCATGTCTTCTTCACCTATTTCCCCTTTATGATATTCTCAATCTCCTTTCTTTCTGCCTGCCATCTTTTAGTGTGTGTCCTTTCCTCTCTCTCCTGAAACCCGTGGATAAACACTGATTTAGCCCTTTCCTCCTCCCATTGCCTCTCCCTCTGTAACTCTGGTTCCTGTCTGTACATGGTCATTTTCTCCCTTGTTTTTTGCAGTGGCTCTTGGTAGCATTGTTGTGCCTCTGCATTTGACCTAACCCCCTTTTTCTGCCTGCACCCGCTGCTCTCCCCGTTCACTCCCCTTTGGGCCCCTTTTTGGCAGGTTGATATGGCCTTAGCATAATTCCATATCTCCCTCCCTTCGTGTTCAAAACCTCTCATCTTCATATGCTGTGTCTTCTCTGGTCAGTGCCCATGTAACTTTCTTCAGCCTGTTTTTCCTCATCTTCTAGGACCCTTAAACCCAGTTACTGCAGTTTTGGCTTTGGCCCCCCAGTTCTTCTCCTTTCCAAAACCCCTCTTCTAATTTCAAAAGTAAGCTCTGTCCTCCATTTTTTCAGAAAGCTCTCCTAATTTTCCTTCTCCAACTCTTGTTCCATCCTTTTCCACTGCTCCTCCATCCACTCCTCCCTACCAGAACCATTCTCATCTGATCCCTGGTTCCTGCGAGTCCCCACCATATTTTTTTTTTTAGGAGAAAAGAGAGAGAAAGAGAGACAAGGGAAAGGAAGGAGAGAGGGAGAGAGTGAGAAGGGAAAAGGGAGGAGAGAGGGGGAGATGGAAGAGATAGGATAGGGGAGATAGAGGGGAGAGAGATGGGAAATGGGAGAGGGGGAAAAGATAGTGAGAGGGGAAAAATGTTTTGAGGGGGGAGGTGTTAGAGGAAGAGATGTTATAGGGGGGAGATGGGAGAATGGAGAGTTGGAGAGGGAAGAGAGAGATAGGCAAAGGGAGAGATAGGTAGAGAGAGAGATAGGAAGTAGAGATATAGGTAGAGAGAGATAGGTAGTGAGAGGTATAGGTAGTGAGGTATAGGTAGAGAGAGGATAGGTAAGAGAGGTTAAAAGATAGAGGTATTGAGAGAGTAGGTTTAGAGGAGAGAGATAGGTTGAGATAGGTGAGGTTAGAGAGAAAACAGTTTTGAGAGATTAGGGAGAGATGGGTAAAGAAGTAGAGGATAGTATTTGAGAGAGAAAGAAGAGAGAGAAAGAGGGATGGATTCAGTCAGGTAACAGAAGGTATTAAATCCTGTGTTTTGTGTTGTGCGTGTGTATGTGTGTACGTGTGCCCCCACTTCTAAAGTATCATAATGCTAATAAATATCAGTAGTAAATACCCGTATTTCAAAAACTACCACAGTGATTCTAGCACTTATCACTTCTACTTATAAAACACAGAAAGAAAATTTAGGTTGTAAAATTTAGCTTGTCTCAGCTTCCAGGAGTGTCCTGACGTCACATCCGCTAGGCTGCCCCCCCGCTAGGCTTTCCCCTCGCTAGGCTGCCCCTCGCTAGGCTGCCCCTCGCTGGGCTTTCCCCTCACTAGGCTGCCCCTCACTAGGCTGCCCCTCGCTAGGCTGCCCCTCGCTAGGCTGCCCCTCGCTAGGCTGCCCCTTGCTAGTCAACACTATCTTCATCTTATCTATGCTATTTCTGCTCTAATTCTGGTAATAACTTGCAGGAGTGAGTGACCAGTATCTACCCGTGACGCAAGGCCAGGATTCAGAAAACCCCCCAACAACCCCAACAGGTGAGTGATACTTGCGCTGGCAGCGGTGCGATGACAAGTTGCCATATGCTGATGACGTAGTCGTCATACATACGCCTTCTATCACTATTTTGAAAACTCTTCACCCAATGTTTATAACCGTATATGCTCATACATCTCACGCCCCTCAAGTGATTTCACTTATGATAGAATACGCTTCACTTACATTAGAATACACTTCACATTCGGTGTTACACTTTATATGTATAATGTCACACAACTGATGTGACGTCACTGCTTCAGCAGGCCTACTGCCACCTTCCCTTGTTATATATTTTATTTTTTCCTTTCTACTTTTGCTTATTAACTTTTCACTCTCACTGTATGGTGCCCACATTCACTTTTTATCCAATCTCTCGAAAAATTTTTGAACACCCGCTTCCACAAACCCCTTGAATCTTTGTATATTTGAATCTGTGTAGCAACAGAAGCCTACTAGCCACTAACAGTTTGAAACTTTGAAATATTAATGATTTCAGCCTTCCTCTCGACTTTTTTTAACTAATAACTTTAGTTACAACTCGTAGGATTGTTCACTGACGTTGTCACTACCACTAATTACTGTTAGCAGTTACTGCACGCCTTAAAAACACTAAAGTTCTCGGAGCCTTTTGTGTGTGGTGTGTGTGTTTGTGTGTGTGTGTGTGGGGGTGTGTGTGTGTGTTACTCACCTAGTTGTACTCACCTAGTTGAGGTTGCGGGGGTCGAGTCCGAGCTCCTGGCCCCGCCTCTTCACTGATCGCTACTAGGTCACTCTCCCTGAGCCGTGAGCTTTATCATACCTCTGCTTAAAGCTATGTATGGATCCCCGCCTCCACTACATCGCTTCCCAAAACTATTCCACTTACTGACTACTCTGTGGCTGAAGAAATACTTCCTAACATCCCTGTGATTCATCTGTGTGTGGGGTGTGTGTGTGTGTTCGTGTGTGTGTGTGGGTGTTTGTGTGTGTATGCGGGGTGTGTGTGTGTGTGTGTGTTGGGGGTTTGTGTGTGTGTGTGTTGTTAAATCACCTAATTGTCCTCACCTAATTGTGGTTGCAGGGGTCGAGACTCAGCTTTCTGGCCCTGCCTCTTCACTGATCGCTACTGGATCCCCTCTCTCTCTGCTTCTCCTGAGCTTTGTCATACCTCTTCTTAAAACTATGTATGGTTCCTGCCTCCACTACTTCACTTGCTAGGCTATTCCACTTGCTGACAACTGTATGACTGAAGAAATACTTCCCCAACGTCCCTGTGACTCGTCTGAGTCTTCAGCTTCCAGTTGTGACCCCTTGTCCCTGTGTCCCCTCTCTGGAACATCCTATCTCTGTCCGCCTTGTCTATTCCCCGCAGTATCTTGTATGTCGTTATCATGTGTCCCCTGACCCTTCTGTCCTCCAGTGTCGTCAGTCCGATTTCCCTTAACCTTTCCTCGTACGACATTCCCTTGAGCTCTGGGACTAGCCTTGTTGCAAACCTTTGTACTTTCTATAACTTCTTGACGTGCTTGACCAGGTGTGGGTTCCAGACTGGTGCTGCATACTCCAGTATGGGCCTAACATACACAGTGTACAGTGTCTTGAACGATTCCTTATTAAGGTATCGGAACGCTATTCTCAGGTTTGCCAGGCGCCCGTATGCTGCAGCGGTTATTTGGTTGATGTGTGCCTCCGGTGATGTGCTCGGTGTTATGGTCACCCCAAGGTCTTTCTCCCTGAGTGAGGTCTGTAGTCTTTGTCCACCTAGCCTATACTCTGTCTGCGGTCTTCATTGCCCCTCCCCAATCTTCATGACTTTGCATTTGGCTGGATTGAATTCGAGAAGCCACGTTTCCAGCCTGTCCAGGTCTCTTTGAAGTCCTGCCTCATCCTCATCCGATTTAATTATTGTGTGTGTGTGTGTGTGTGTGTGTGTGTGTGTGTGTGTGTGTGTGTGTGTGTGTGTGTGTGTGTGTGTGTGTGTGTGTATGTGTGTGTGTGTGTGTGTATGTGTGTGTGTGCGTACTCACCTAGTTGTACTCACCTAGTTGAGGTTGCGGGGGTCGAGTCCGAGCTCCTGGCCCCGCCTCTTCACTGATCGCTACTAGGTCACTCTCCCTGAGCCGTGAGCTTTATCATACCTCTGCTTAAAGCTATGTATGGATCCTGCCTCCACTACATCGCTTCCCAAACTATTCCACTTACTGACTACTCTGTGACTGAAGAAATACTTCCTAACATCCCTGTGATTCATCTGTGTCTTCAGCTTCCAACTGTGTCCCCTTGTTACTATGTCCAATCTCTGGAACATCCTGTCTTTATCCACCTTGTCAATTCCTCTCAGTATTTTGTATGTTGTTATCATGCCCCCCCTATCTCTCCTGTCCTCCAGTGTCGTCAGGTTGATTTCCCTTAACCTCTCCTCGCAGGACATACCTCTTAGCTCTGGGACTAGTCTTGTTGCAAACTTTTGCACTTTCTCTAGTTTCTTTACGTGCTTGGCTAGGTGTGGGTTCCAAACGGGTGCCGCATACTCCAATATGGGCCTAACGTACACGGTGTACAGGGTACTGAATGATTCTCATGTTTGCCAGGCGCCTGTATGCTGCAGCAGTTATTTGGTTGATGTGTGCCTCCGGTGATGTGCTCGGTGTTATGGTCACCCCAAGGTCTTTCTCCCTGAGTGAGGTCTGTAGTCTTTGTCCACCTAGCCTATACTCTGTGTGTGTGTGTGTATGTGTGTTTGTGTGTGTGTATGTGTGTGTGTGTGTGTGTGTGTGTGTGTGTGTGTGTATGTGTGTGTGTGTGTGTGTGTGTGTGTGTGTGTGTGTGTGTGTGTGTGTGTGTGTGTGTGTACTCACCTAATTGTACTCACCTAATTGTGGTTGCAGGGGTCGATACTCAGCTCCTGGCCCCGCCTCTTCACTGATCGCTACTGGGTCCTCTCTCTCTCTGCTTCCTGAGCTTTGTCATATCTCTTCTTAAAACTATGTATGGTTCCTGCCTCCACTACTTCACTTGCTAGGCTATTCCACTTGCTGACAACTGTATGACTGAAGAAATACTTCCTAACGTCCCTGTGACTCGTCTGAGTCTTCAGCTTCCAGTTGTGACCCCTTGTCCCTGTGTCCCCTCTCTGGAACATCCTATCTCTGTCCACCTTGTCTATTCCCCGCAGTATCTTGTATGTCGTTATCATGTCTTCCCTGACCCTTCTGTCCTCCAGTGTCGTCAGTCCGATTTCCCTGAACCTTTCCTCGTACGACATTCCCTTGAGCTCTGGGACTAGTCTTGTTGCAAACCTTTGAACTTTCTCTAACTTCTTGACTGTTTGACCGGGGTTTGTGGGTTCCAGACTGGTGCTGCATACTCCAGTAGGGGGCCTAACATACACAGTGTACAGTGTCTTGAACGATTCCCTTGTTAAGGTATCGGAACGCTATTCTCAGGTTTGCCAGGCGCCCGTATGCTGCAGCAGTTATTTGGTTGATGTGTGCCTCCGGTTGATGTGCTCGGTGTTATGGTCACCCAAGGTCTTTCTCCCTAGTGAGGTCTTTTAGTCTTTGTCCCCCTAACCTATACTCTGTCTGCGGTCTTCTTTGCCCCTCCCCAATCTTCATGACTTTGCATTTGGCTGGATTGAATTCGAGAAGCCAGTTACTGGACCACATGTCCAGCCTGTCCAGGTCTCTTTGCAGTCCTGCCTCATCCTCGTCCGATTTAATTCTACTCATCAACTTCACGTCATCTGTGAACAGGGACACTTCAGAGTAAGATACAAAGAGGTCTGCATGTTTACACACATCTTCAGACAATATCATGGCTATTGTTTGTACGGCGATTCACTAAATCCGAAAGAGGTCATGCAGCTCAGAGATAATTAAACAGTCAGCTTAAAAAAAAAGAGTCGGATAGGTCAAATTATTTTCCCTTATAGAAGCTGAGCTCCTGAAGCAGACATATATTAGAGTAAACATTATAATGTTTGTCTCTTAGCTTGAGTCCAGCCTCGTGTTTCATCATTAAACAGATGTTAATGTAACACTTTATATGTTCAACAGTAAGTTGAGGCCATCATCACAATGAGAACTGTGTTGTTCCTGTTGGCGACTGTGTTGCTGGCAGCTGCCTACACTCAAGCAACTGCTACGTCTGGAACCACCGAGCAACAAGGTGATCAAGGAACCAGCGGGACACAAAGTGACGCAGGAACCACTGCATCACAAGATAGACCAGAAGACAGCGAGACACTTGACCGTGTTGGTGCTGGTGGTGGTTTTGGTGGTGGTGCTGGTTTTAGTCGTGGTCTTTTTGGTGATAGAAGATAAAGCTTCTAGACGCATTAAAATCTAGTCCTTCATCTGACACAGGTGAGTAACAAGAGTACTTCACCTGACACACAGGTGAGTAACAAGAGTACTTCACCTGACACACAGGTGAGTAACAACAGTACTTCACCTGACACACAGGTGAGTAACAACAGTACTTCACCTGACACACAGGTGAGTAACGACAGTACTTCACCTGACACAGGTGAGTAACAAGATATTTCACCTGACACACAGGTGAGTACAACAGTACTTCACCTGACACACGGGTTAAAAGTAAATAGTACTTCACCTGACACAGGTGAGTAAAACAGTAATTCACCTGACACAGGTGAGTAACAACAGTACTTCACCTGGACACAGGTGAGTAACAACAGTACTTCACCTGACACAGGTGAGTAACAACAGTACTTCACCTGCCCACAGGTGAGAAAACAACAGTACTTCACCTGACACAGGTGAGTAACAACAGTACTTCACCTGACACAGGTGAGTAACAACAGTACTTCACCTGACACAGGTGAGTAACGACAGTACTTCCCCTGACCACAGGTGAGTAACAACAGTATTTTCCCCTGACACAGGTGATAACGACAGTACTTCACCTGACACAGGTGAGTAAACGACAGTACTTCCCCTGACAAGGGGGAGCAACAACAGTACTTCACCTGACACAGGTGAGTAAAAACAGTACTTAAACCTGACACAGGTGAGTAACAACAGTACTTCACCTGACACAGGTGAGTAACGACAGTACTTCACCTGACACAGGCGAGTAACAACAGTACTTCACCTGACACAGGTGAGCAACAACAGTACTTCACCTGACACACAGGTGAGTAACAACAGTCCTTCACCTGACACAGGTGAGTAACAAGAGTACTTCACCTGACACACAGGTGAGTAACAACAGTACTTCACCTGACACACAGGTGAGTAACAACAGTACTTCACCTGACACACAGGTGAGTAACAACAGTACTTCACCTGACACACAGGTGAGTAACGACAGTACTTCACCTGACACAGGTGAGTAACAAGAGTACTTCACCTGACACACAGGTGAGTAACAACAGTACTTCACCTGACACACAGGTGAGTAACAATAGTACTTCACCTGACACAGGTGAGTAACAACAGTACTTCACCTGACACAGGTGAGTAACAACAGTACTTCACCTGACACAGGTGAGTAACAACAGAAACTTCCCCTGACACAGGTGAGTAACGACAGTACTTAAACCTGACACAGGCGAGTAACAACAGTACTTCACCTGACACAGGTGAGCAACAACAGTACTTCACCTGACACACAGGTGAGTAACAACAGTCCTTCACCTGACACAGGTGAGTAACAAGAGTACTTCACCTGACACACAGGTGAGTAACAACAGTACTTCACCTGACACACAGGTGAGTAACAACAGTACTTCACCTGACACAGGTGAGTAGCAACAGTACTTCACCTGAGACAGGTGAGTAGCAACAGTACTTCACCTGACACACAAGTGAGTAACAATAGTACTTCACCTGACACACAGGTGAGTAACAACAGTACTTCACCTGACACAGGTGAGTAACAACAGTACTTCACCTGACACAGGTGAGTAACAACAGTACTTCACCTGACACAGGTGATAACAACAGTACTTCACCTGACACACAGGTGAGTAACAACAGTACTTCACCTGACACAGGTGAGTAACAACAGTACTTCCCCCTGACAACATGTGAGTAACAACATTTACTTCCACCTGACACCCCAGGTGGAGTAACAACAGTACTTCACCTGACACAGGTGAGTAACAACAGTACTTCACATGACACTCAGGTGAGTAACAACAGTACTTCACCTGACACAGGTGAGTAACAACAGTACTTCACCTGACACACAGGTGAGTAACAACAGTACTTCACCTGACACAGGTGAGTAACAACAGTACTTCACATGACACACAGGTTAGTAACAACAGTACTTCACCTGACACACAGGTGAGTAACAATAGTACTTCACCTGACACAGGTGAGTAACAACAGTACTTCACCTGACACACAGGTGAGTAACGACAGTACTTCACCTGACACAGGTGAGTAACAACAGTACTTCACCTGACACAGGTGAGTAACGACAGTACTTCACCTGACACAGGTGAGTAACAACAGTACTTCACCTGACACAAGTGAGTAACAGCAGTAGTTCACCTGACACACAGGTGAGTAACGACAGTACTTCTCCTGACACAGGTGAGTAACAACAGTACTTCACCTGACACACAGGTGAGTAACGACAGTACTTCACCTGACACAGGTGAGTAACAACAGTACTTCACCTGACACACAGGTGAGTAACGACAGTACTTTCACCTGACACAGGTGAGTAACGACAGTACTTCACCTGACACACAGGTGAGTAAAAAACAATACTTAAACCTGACACAGGTGAGTAACAACAGTACTTCACCTGACACACAGGTGAGTAACAACAGTACTTCACCTGACACAGGTGAGTAACAACAGTACTTCACCTGACACAGGTGAGTAACAACAGTACTTCACCTGACACAGGTGAGTAACAACAGTACTTCACCTGACACAGGTGAGTAACAACAGTAGTTCACCTGACACACAGGTGAGTAACGACAGTAGTTCACCTGACACACAGGTGAGTAACGACAGTACTTCACCTGACACAGGTGGGTAACAACAGTATTTCACCTGACACAGTAACAAGAGTACTTCACCTGACACAGGTGAGTAACGACAGTACTTCACCTGACACAGGTGAGTAACAACAGTACTTCACCTGACACACAGGTGAGTAACAACAGTACTTCACCTGACACAGGTGAGTAACAACAGTACTTCACCTGACACAGGTGAGTAACAACAGTACTTCACCTGACACAGTAACAACAGTACTTCACCTGACACAGGTGAGTAACAACAGTACTTCACCTGACACAGTAACAACAGTACTTCACCTGACACAGTAACAACAGTACTTCACCTGACACAGGTGAGTAACAACAGTACTTCACCTGACACAGAGGTGAGTAACAACAGTACTTCACCTGACACAGGTGAGTAACAACAGTACTTCACCTGACACAGGTGAGTAACAACAGTACTTTCACTTACACAGGTGAGTAACAACAGT
>NC_069492.1:5524911-5532411 GCF_026875155.1 Cherax quadricarinatus | reverse complement strand
CCTCTTGTTTCTGTGTCCCCTCCCTGGAACATCCTATCTTTGTCCATCTTGTCTATTTCGTGCAATATTTTATATGTCGTTATCATGTCTCCCCTGACCCTCCTGTCCTCTAGTGTCGTCAGGCCGATTTCCCTTAACCTTTCTTCATAAGACATTCCCCTTAGCTCTGGAACTAACCTTGTAGCAAACTTTTGTACTTTCTCTAGTTTCTTGATATGGTTTATCAAGTGCGGGTTCCAAACAGGTGCTGCATACTCCAGTATGGGCCTGACATACACGGTGTACAGTGTCTCGAACGATTCCTTATTAAGGTATCGGAACGCTGTTCTCAGGTTTGCCAGGCTCCCATGTGCTGCAGCAGTTACCTGGTTGATTTGTGCTTCTGGAGACATGCTCGGTGTCATACTCGCTCTAAGATCTTTCTCCTTGAGCTAGGTTTGCAGTCTTTGGCCACCTAGCCTATACTCTGTCTGCGGTCTTCTGTGCCCTTCCCCTATCTTAATGACTTTGCATTTAGCGGGATTAAATTCGAGAAGCCAGTTGCTGGACCAGGTGTCCAGTCTGTCCAGGTCTCTTTGAAGTCCTGCCCAGTCCTCATCTGATTTAATTCTCCTCATTAACTTCACATCGTCTGCGAACAGGGACACTTCTGAGTCTAACTCTTCCATCATGTCGTTCACTTATACGAAAAATAGCACTGGTCCTAGGACCGACCCCTGTGGGACCCCGGTCGTCACAGGTGCCCACTGTGATACATCATTACGTACCATGACTCGTTGTTGCCTCCCTGTCAGGTATTCTATGATCCATTGCAGTGCCCTTCCTGTTATATGAGCCTGATCCCCTAGGGTTTTGCCCCTAATCTCTTGTGAGGAACTGTATAAAAGGTTTTCTTGCAGGTCAAGAAGATGCAATTAACCCACCCCTCTCTCTCGTGTCTTACTTCTCTTATTTTATCATAAAACTCCAGAAGGTTTGTGACACAGGATTTTCCTTCCATGAATCCATGCTGTTTGGCGTTTATATTCTTGTTCTGTTCCAGGTGCTCCACCAGTCTCCTCCTGACAATCTTCTCCATAACTTTGCATACTATGCACGTCAGTGACACAGGTCTATAGTTTAGTGCCTCTTTTCTGTCTCCTTTTTGGAAAAGGGAAACTACATTTGCCGTCTTCCATACCTCAAGCAATTGCCCAGTTTCCAGGGACGTGTTGAAGTTTGTGGTAAGTGGCACACACAACATATCCGCTCCCTCTCTAAGGACCCACGAGGAGATGTCCGGTCCCATTGTCTTTGAGGTATCGATGTCCCTTAGCAGTTTCTTCACCTCCTCCTCGTCTGTATGTATGTCATCCAACACTTGTTGGTATATTCCTTGCTGGTGTCCCCATCTGGTCTGTCCCCCGAGAGGCCTTTCTGTCTCCACTGTAAATACTTCCCTTTAAAACTCATGTTGAGCTCCTCACATACCTCTTGATCGTTTCTTGTGAGTTCTCCACCTTTTTTCCTCAGCCCTTTTCACCTGGTCTTTGACTGTTGTCTTCATCCTAATGTGGCTATTCAGCAGTCTCGGGTCAGACTTGACTTTCGATGCTATGTCGTTTTCATACTGTCGCTGGGCCTCCCTCCTTATCTCTGCGAACTCGTTTCTGGCTCTTCTACTAATCTCCTTATTTTCATGGGTCCTTTGCCTCCTGTACCTTTTGCATTCTCTGGTGCACTTAGTTTTTTGCCCCCCTACACCTTCGGGTTTAAAACCCAAGGACTCGCTTTGGTCTTCCTATTATTTCTGTTTCCCTTGGGAACAAACCTTTCCTCTGCCTCCTTTGCACTTTTTTTTCTACATATTCTATCATCTCGTTTACTGATTTTGCTACCAGTTCTCTGTCCCACTGAACCTCCTGCAGGAAGTTCCTCATACCTGTGTAGTCCCCCCTTTTGTAGTTTGGCTTTTCCCCTTTAATTTTCCCGTTACCTTCTCCCCTTGTAACTCTACTATATAATCAAAACTCAGAACCACGTGATCGCTAGCTCCAATGGGCCTCTCATAAGTGATGTTCTAAATGTCTGAACTGCTCAGGGTGAACACAACATCCAGTCTTGCTGGATCATCCTCCCCTCTCTCTCTAGTAGTGTCCCTGACATGTTGATGCATGAGGTTTTCAAGTACCACATCCATCATCTTTGCTCTCCATGTTTTGGGACCCCCATGTGGCTCCAGGTTTTCCCAGTCGATCTCCCTGTGGTTGAAATCGCCCATTACCAGTAACTTTGCTCTGCTCGAGTGAGCTTTTCTTGCCACCTCAGTCAGTGTGTCCATCATCGCCCTGTTGTTTTCTTTGTACTCCTCTCTTGGCCTCCTGCAGTTCTGTGGTGGGTTATACATCACTCCAATGACTACTTTATGTTCTCCAGACTGAATTGTACCTTCTGTGTAGTCTCTTTTTCCAATCACGTCCATGCCTTCCATTTTCTCAAATCCCCATCGGTTTTTTACAAGCAGTGCAACTCCTCCTCCCCCTCTACTCCTCCTATCTTTTCTCAGGATCTGATATCCCAAAGGGAAGATTGCATCTGTTATTGTCTCAGCGAGTTTTGTTTCTTTGACTGCTATGATGTGTGGGGATTTCACACTGATTCTTTCGTGCCACTCCTCACGTTTATTCATTATTCCGTCCGCGTTTGTGTACCAAACTTTCAGCTTCTTTTCTATCACTGTGGTCCTGCAAGAATATTGGGAATAGGGGAGCAGGAGCCTTGGTGGGGGCCTATGGGGGGCTGTGGTGTAGGTGGGGTTTGTGATGACGGGGGTTGGGTCAGAATGCCCATAAGGAAGAGCTGTTGGGGTGAGGTTTGTGATGTGGGTGTTCCTGGAAGAGGGAGCAGTGAGTGGGTTGTGGTTTGGGTTGCTCAGTTGCGTTGGGATTGTCGCGGTTGGAGTCTTTCGGTGGGAGATTCTGCGGGGTGTGTTTGCCCTTCCTCCTGTGTCTGGGTCCTGCTCATCTTCATCATTGCCCCTAGTTCCTCCTTACGTCTGTGTGTGTGAGTGTGTGTGTGTGTGTGTGTGTGTTTTGTGTCCATGTGTCGTGTTTTGTGGTGGGGGTGTGTGTGTGTGTGTGTTTTTGTGTGTGTTGTGTGTGTTTGTGTTGGTTTTTGTGTGTGGTGTGTGTGTGTCTGCGCTCACCTAGTTGAGGTTGCAGGGGTCGAGTCCAAGCTCCTGGCCCCGCCTCTTCACTGGTCGCTACTAGGTCACTCTCCCTGAACCGTGAGCTTTATCATATCTCTGCTTAAAGCTATGCATGGATCCTGCCTCCACTACATCGCTTCCCAAACTATTCCACTTCCTGACTACTCTGTGGCTGAAGAAATACTTCCTAACATCCCTGTGATTCATCTGTTTCTTCAACTTCCAACTGCGTCCCCTTGTTGCTGTGTCCCATCTCTGGAACATCCTGTCTTTGTCCACCTTGTCAATTAGTGTGTGTGTGTGTGTGTGTGTGTGTGTGTGTGTGTGTGTTTGTACTCACCAATTTGTGGTTGCAAGGGTCGAGTCATAGCTCCTGGCCCCGCCTCTTCGCTGATTGCTACTAGGTCCTCTCTCTCCCTGCCCCATGAGCTTTATCATTCCTCGAATTAAAACTATGTATGGTTCCCGCCTCCACTACGTCACTTCCTAGGCTATTCCACGGCCTGACTACTCTATAACTGAAGAAATACTTCCTAACTTCCCATTGATTCATCTGAGTCTTCAACTCCCAATTGTGACCTCTTGTGTCTGTGTCCCTTCTCTGGAACATCCCGTCTTTGTCAACTTTGTCTATTCCACGCTGTATTTTATAAGTCGTTATCATGTCTCCCCTGACCCTCCTGTCCTCAAGTGTCGTCAGGCCGATTTCCCTGAACCTTTCTTCGTAGGACAATTCCCTTAGCTCTGGAACTAATCTTGTTGCAAACCTTTGCACTTTCTCTAATTTCTTGACGTGCTTGAAATAGGTGCGGATTACAAACTGGTGCTGCATACTCCAGTATGGGCCTGAGTAATTGGTATACAGAGCCTTGAACGATCCTTGCTGAGGTATCGGGAACGCTTATCCGTAGGTTTGCCCGGCGCCCTATGCTGAAACAGTTATCTGATTTATGTGCGCCTCAGGAGATATACTCGGTGTTATACTCACCCCAAGAACTTTTTCCTTGAGTAAGGTTTGCAGTCTTTGGCCATCTAAACTATATTGTGTTTGCGGTCATCTTTGCCCTTCCCCAATCTTCACGACTTTGCATTTGGCAGGGTTAAACTCAAGGAGCCAGTTGCTGGACCAGGCTTGTAGCCTGTCCAGGTCTCTTTGTAGTCCCGCCTGATCCTCATCCGATTTTATTCTTCTCATTAACTTCACATCATCTGCAAACAAGGACACTTCTGAGTCTATCTCTTCCATTATGTCATTCACATATACCAAGAACAGCACAGGTCCTAGGAACCCCTGTGGAACCCCGCTTGTCACAGGCGCCCACTCTGACACCTCGTCACATTCCATGACTCGTTGTTGCCTCCCTGTCAGGTATTCTCTGATCCATTGTAGTGCCTTTCCTGTTATGTGTGCCTGATCCTCTAGCTTTTACAGTAACCTCTTGTGAGGAACTGTGTCGAATGCCTTCTTGCAGTCCAAAAAAATGCAGTTGATCCACCCCTCTCTCCCTTGTCTTACTTCTGTCACCTTGTCATAAAACTCAAGTAGGCTTGTGACACAGGATTTTCCTTCCCTGAAACTGTGCTGGTTGTCAATTATACACTTGTTTCTTTCCAGGTGCTCCACCACTCTCCTCCTGATGATCTTCTCCATGACTTTGCCTTTTCCATTCTCTAGTACACCTAGTTTTTGCCTCCCTACACCTTTGGGTGAACCAAGGACTGGTTCTGTTCTTCCCCTCAGACTGGATTGTTCCTTTCGCCAGTGCCATCCATTCGTTCCATTTTCTGAAAATTCCACTGTTTTTTTATGAGCAGTGCAACTCCTCCTACCCCTCTCCTCCCTCTGTCTTTCCTGAGGATTTGATATCCGGATGGAAAGATTGAATCTGTTATTATTCTGTTGAGTTTTGTTTCTGTGAGCTCTATTAAGTCTGGGGATGTCTGGGGATGTGTGTGTGTGTGTGTACTCACCTAATTGTACTCACCTAATTGTGGGTGCAGGGGTCGAGACTCAGCTCCTGGCCCCGCCTCTTCACTGATCGCTAGCAGGTCCTCTCCCTCTCTGCTTCCTGAGCTTTGTCATACCTCTTCTTAAAACTATGTATGATTTCTGCCTCCACTACTTCACTTGCTAGGCTATTCCACTTCCTGACGACTCTATGACTGAAGAAATACTGTGACTCGTCTGAGCCTTCAGCTTCCAATTGTGACCCCTTGTTTCTGTGTCCCCTCTCTGAAATATCCTGTCTCTGTCCATCTTGTCTATTCCCCGCAGTATCTTGTATGTAGTTATCATGTCTCCACTGACCCTTCTGTCCTCCAGTGTCGTCAGTCTAATTTCCCTCAACCTTTCCTCGTACGACATTCCCCTGAGCTCTGGAACCAGCTTTGTTCCAAACCTTTGTACTTTCTCTAACTTCTTGACGTGCTTGACCAGGTGTGGGTTCCAGACTGGTGCTGCATACTCCAGTATGTGCGTGTGTGTGTGTGAGAGTGTGTGTGCGTTTGTGTGTGTGTGTGGATGTGAGTGTGTGTGTGTGTGTACTCACCTAATTGTACTCGCCTATTTGTGGTTGCAGGGGTCGAGACTCATCTCCTGGCCCCGCCTCTTCACTGATCGCTACTAGATCCTCTCTCTCTCTCTGTTTCCTGAGCTTTGTCATATCTCGCCTTAAAGCTATGCATGATTTATGCCTCCACTACATCACTTGCTAGACTATTCCACTTCCTGACTGAAAAAATACTTCCTAACATCCCTGAGACTCGTCTGAGTCTTCAGCCTCCAATTGTGACCCTCGTTTCTGTGCCCCATCTCTGGAACATCCTGTCTCTGTCCACCATATCTATTCCACGAAGTATTTTGTATGTCGTTGTCATGTGTCCCCTGACGCTCCTGTCGTCCAGTGTCGTCAGGCGGATTTCCCTCAACCTTTCTTCGTAGGATATTCCCCTGAGCTCTGGAACTAGCCTTGTGTCAAGCCTTTGTAGTTTCTCTAATTTCTTGTTCTTGACCAGGTGTGGGTTCCAAACTGATGCTGCATAATCCAGTAGTCTGTCCAGCTCTCTTTGTAGTCCTACCTGATCCTCATCTGATCTAATTCTCCTCATTAATTTCACATCATCTGAGAACTGGGATACTTCGGAGTCTATCCCTATTGGACCTCGCTCGTCACAGGCACCCACAGTGATACCTCATCATGTACCATGACTCGTTGTTGGCTCCCTGTCAGGTATTCTCTGATCCATTGCAGTGCCCTTCCTGTTATACGCGCCTAATCCTCCAGCTTCTGAACTAATCTCTTGTGAGGAACCGTGTAGAAGGCCTTCCTGCAGGAAAATGCAATCAACCCACCCCTCTCTCTCGTGTCTTACTTCTGTTACTTTGTCATAAAACTCCAGAAAGTTTGTGATACAGGATTTGCATTCCATGAATCCGTGCTGCTTGCCGTTTATTATCTTGTTCCGTTCCAGGTGCTCCACCACTCTCCTCCTGATAATCTTCTCCATGCCTTTGCATACTATACATGCCAGTGACACTGGTCTGTATTTTAGCGCCTCGTTTCTGTCTCCTTCCTTTAAAATGAGGACTATATTTGCCGTCTTCCATACCTCAGGTAGTTACATAGTTTCAAGGAATGTGTTTGAAATTTTGGTTAGTGGAACACACAGTGGCTTTCTCCTCTCTAAGGACCCACGGGGAGTTCCGGTCCCTCGCCTTGAGGGTTTAAAGGAAACTTAGCAGCTTCTGCACCTCCTCCTCAGTTTTCTGTTTGTCATCCAACACTTTTTGGTACTTCCCCGTTGGTGTTCCCCTCGTACTGTCTTTCCGGCCTTCCCGTCCTTTTGTGAATACTTCCTAAAGTCATGTTGGTCCTCACATACCCCTTGTCGTTTTTGTGATTTCCCCCTTCTTTCCCAGCCTGATCACCCGGGGCTTTGACTGTTGTCTTTCCCCTAATGCGGGTATAGCGTTTCGGATTGACTTGACTTTGATGCTATGTTGTTTTTTGTTTGTCGTTTGGCCCCCCTCCTAAACTGTGTATACTTTTTGTCTGGCTCTTTGACTAATCTCTTTATTTCCTGGGGTCTTTGCCTTCTGTACGTTTTCCATTCTCATGCACTTAGTTTTTTCTCCTACACCTTTGGGAACAGGGGGTCGATCTGGTTTTTCCCTTATTTCTGTTCAATTGGGAACAAACTTTTCTCTGCCTCCTTGCATGTTGTTGTTTACGAATTCCATCATTCATTTACTGACTTCCTGCCAAATTCTCTTCCCCTTTACTGAACCTCCCGCAGGGGTTTTCCCCCCCTTT
>NC_069492.1:5511280-5524411 GCF_026875155.1 Cherax quadricarinatus | reverse complement strand
GTCCGAATACCCCCAAAGGGGGAATAAAAGGTCCAGTCTTGCTGGTTAATACTCACCTCTCTCCGGGTTAGTTTTTTTTAACTTTGTTGATGCATGAGGTTTTCCATTTCCACACCCATCATTTTGGGGCTTCCATGTTTGGGGGACCCACATGGGGCCCCCAGGTTTTCCAGTCAATGCCCCTTGTAATTAAAATCCCCTTATTTAGAAAATTTTGCCCCCCCATGTGTGCTCTTCGGGACACCTCTGTGTGTGTCGCCATTTCCTGTTGTTATCAGGGTTTTTTTCCTTCTTTGGCCCTCCTGCTTTTTTGTGGTGGGTTGTACATTACGGCAATTATCCCCCTTATGCCCCTCAGATCGGATTTTTCCCTTTGCCCTTTTGGCCACCCTTTTCCTTCAATTTTTAAAAACCCCATGGTTTTTAATGAGCAGTGCAACTCCTCTCTCCCGGGTCCTCCCCGGTCTTTCCTGAGGATTTGATTCCGGTTTGGAAAGATTAAATTCGTTATTATTTTTTTTGGAGTTTTGTTTCTGTGAGGGGGCTTTATGTCTGCGGATGTCTCCTTGGTTCTTTCGTGCCCCCCTCATATTATTTGTTTTTCCCAATCGGCATTTGTGAACCACCCCTTTTCAACTTCTTTTCTAAAGGACTTTTTGTCGGAGATTTTATTTTGGGGGTTTGGGGGAAAGTGGGAAAACCTAAAAAGGAAATAGGGGTGGTTCCCCCTGTGGGGGTGGAGTTTGTAATGCTGGAGGGGGGGCTTTGGGATATGGCAGGGGTGTTTTGGCTTAGAGTGTTTGGTTGCACTGGGGTTGACCGGGTTTTGAGGGCCCTTTTTATGGGGTTTTTTTTGAGGGGGGCTGTATTTGATCTTTTTTTCCTGGGTCGGGGAAATTCCTGTCTGTTCCTCCACCTCTCTTTCCTCCTTTCCCCTTTTGGGTACAATCTCTTCAGTTTCTCCCTTCTTTTTTTGTGTTTTTTCGCAGTAAAAGATACCCCTTTCCCTGTATGCCGGCATTAATTTAAATCGTGGTTTCCCCGCAGGATCCTGAACTGAATAAAATTCTTCCCTAAAGGTCATTTTCAGGCTGGTCTTTTTTTTGGGAAAACCCCCCCTTATTTTTCCAAAAAATTTCCCAAAAGCTGGGTCATGCGTTTCTCCTATTGCTTTTATGATGTTTTTCAATTTTTTTTTTTTCCCTTGTTTTATTGCTTTCATATTTTTCCCCCCTTTCAACTTCTGGGACCCCTTACAAAAAAAGACTGACCTTCCATTTCGTTCCCCCAAATTTTTTACCCTCGTTTTTCCCCCACTAATTCAATTTACTTTCCTCCATTGCGTTTTCCCTTTTTTCATTTTAAATTTAGCTAATGAAATTGGGCTCAGGGGGCCCTTTTTTTTTCCCCTTCTTGGCTTCCCCTGGGTTTGGCTTTTGGGTCTGTTGGGGCCCCTCCAAATTTTGTTAGCTCTTTCATTATTTACGTCTCCTTGATAGAGATTTACAGCGTTTTGCTTCTTCTTTCCCTTTCAGTCCCCTTTTTTTGTGCTGAGGTAGCAAATCTCTGATGTCATTCCCAAAATGTTCCTTTTTTGTTCTTTAGGCTGTTTCAGGTTTTTTTATTCCCTTTCTAATCTTTGTATCCCAGCCCCTGCTTCTTTTCTTGCACCTCCCCCCTTCCCGCTTTCCCTATCTATCTCTTTTAATTCTCATGGTTAAATTTTTTCTGTTTCTTTTTTCCCTTCATGTTTCAAATTTTTCGAGCTCTGTTCCCAAACTTCGTTTTCAGATTCATCCTCCTGTCCCCTTGGGGTTTTTCCCTTCCCGCTCCCCCGGGAAACCCCTTTTTGTTTTTTTTGATTGCCCAAGAGTGGGAAAAAACCCATGTAATTCTGTGTGTTAGGGTTAGTAGTGTGTTTGTCAGAGTGTGGGGGGGAAGGTAGAGGAGGAACTGTGGCTATGTGGTAGAGGGGTGGGAAGGGGGATTTAGGAGGGAATATGGGGAGTGGGAAGGAGGGAGAAGTGGGTGAATGGGAGAGGGAGAGGTGGGGGAGGGTGAAAGAGGGAAGGGGGGATCAGGGGAAGGAGTGAGAGGTTGGTGGGGGAGGGGGGACTGTATTGTGAGTCTGTATATGTGGGTGTGTGTGTGTGAGTGTGTGTGTGTGTAATTATGTGTGGAATTATGTGTGGAATTATGTGTGTGTTTATTATGTGTCTGAAAAGTAGGTGAATTGTGTGATGGAGTGTAATGTGGAGTCTCAGTGGTCGCTTGCCTGACCACAACCTCTTGTGACCTAGCCCCCGCCCTCCTGGGACTTGACCCACACCTACTTACAATGTTGCAAGGTGACTAATTTCACTTCACGCATTCTCTTAACTTAGTGTTATTATCACTGATTACATTACAATTCACAAGACAATTTAATGTATCACATTTATTATGCACATTAGAGGTCACTCCATTAAGATCTGAGACCGATGAGTGATGATTAAGTCACGGGTATTTTCCCCTGAACACTCCATGGGGTCGCACCAGTCACCACCGGTCCTACCATTATTCACTAATATTACCACTTTATTACGGTGGTCCCATAAATCACGTTCCCTCACTCTTCACCAGGAACAGTTACGACACTTCCTGTTATGTAGTGAGGCCTATATTAATCCTTAGGTCGCCGTGAACGCCAATTTCCTGGTCCCATGCTTTCCCAGCGTCTTAACTCCATTCCAAACACTTCCGCTCCTCTGATGCCTCGTCTCGACCTCTCCCCTGCCCATCAGCGCAGGCGCAGAGCTTCTCTGTTGGTTCTATTCCATTTTCAAATACATGTTTTGACCCATATCGACACATTAAACACCTATTAGGCACTATAGCTTAGGAAGACTAAAATATTTTCCACACCGGGAGTACCCTGCCTATGTACCGAGAGAGTCTGTACCGGGAGTACCCTGCCTATGTACCGAGAGAGTCTGTACCGGGAGTACCCTGCCTATGTACCGAGAGAGCCTGTACCGGGAGTACCCTGCCTATGTACCGAGAGAGCTGTACCGGGAGTACCCTGCCTATGTACCGAGAGAGCCTGTACTGGGAGTACCCTGCCTATGTACCGAGAGAGCCTGTACTGGGAGTACCCTGCCTATGTACCGAGAGAGCCTGTACTGGGAGTACCCTGCCTATGTACCGAGAGCCTGTACTGGGAGTACCCTGTGTATGTACCGAGAGAGATTGTACCGGGGAAAGAGTACCTGCATATGTACCGGAGAGCCTGTCGGGTGGTACCCTGCCAATGGTACCGAGAGAGCCTGTACTGGGAGTGTTACCCTGCCTATGTACCGTGAGAGCCTGTACTCGGGAGTACCCTGCCTATGTTACCGGAGAGAGCCTTGTACTTGGTAGTACCCTGCCTATGTACCGAGGCCTGTACTGGGAGTACCCTGCCTAGTTACGAGGTGCGTTTGGGGTTGTACCCTGCCTATGTACCGGAGCAGAGAGCCTGTACCGGGATACCCTGCCTATATACCGAGATAAGCCTGTTTAACTGGCGCGTCCCTGCCTATGTACGAGAGAGCCTGTACCGGAGTAACCCCTGCCTATTTACGAGACATCCTTGTACTGGGGTACCCTGCCTTTGTACCGAGACAGCCTTACCAGGGAGTAAAACACCTGTTTCAACCTACTCGTTTTACTGGCGCTATATTTACTTTAATGAGTAAAACCTATGCAACTTCAGTGTATACCTGGAGCTATACCGGAGGTAAAACCCACCTGTGCACCTACTTGTGTATAACTGGAGCTGTACTTACTGAGTAACCTCCTGTGCACACTTGTGTATACCTGGAGAGTTATTTACGGCTAAACACCTGGGTACCTACACGTATATTAACTGGAGCTATAACTTACTGAATAAACGCCTGTGTACCTACCACGTATATACGTGGAGTTATACTTAATAAACAATTGGTTTTGTTTTGTTAATTGTTTCAACCTTACTGGTGCGCGCGCACTACAGTGCCTATGGTCCCCACCTTTATTCCCCTTCCCCACTTCTACTTCCTCTGTCAGTGAGTAGT
Source organism: Cherax quadricarinatus (assembly GCF_026875155.1). Classification (NCBI taxonomy): domain Eukaryota; kingdom Metazoa; phylum Arthropoda; class Malacostraca; order Decapoda; family Parastacidae; genus Cherax; species Cherax quadricarinatus. The sequence continues at coordinate 5,520,338 of NC_069492.1, read as the reverse complement.
GCCCTAGCTATGATATTCGTCTCCAGAGCAGGGTTTGTGAACCTCAGTTTCAGTAATTTACAGGGCTAATTCCCAGCAACACACTAAAAGGTTTACGTTTACTGTCAGGGCAGGCGCTGCATGCTTCACTCAAGCGCTCGTACGATGCTTCCATTTCTGGCAACCTCTTCTATTGCTGCTTCACTGTATTCACTAAACACTGTATTCACTAACTCCTCTATCACTGTATGCACTATACACTGGAGTCACTACCTCACCTACCCTTGTCTTTTATCTCCCTGACTTGGGTCACACTTACTCTGTTTGAATTTTGGTATTGGGATGTGGCAATACCACCAACACCAACACTAGGCCTACGGTCATTGATTCAAATTGTTTTCATGTGTCTGTATCCTTCACCTGCCTTTTCTGGTTGGCACAGATCGTGTATCACATCTCGGGTTGCTCACTGACACTGTCAACTTCCCATGACCCTGACAGTGCATTTGATTGGCCATTAACTACTAAAGATTCACGAGCGAAAACGAGCTGTTGTTCCCGCGCGTCTGTGTGTGTACTCACCTAATTGTACTCACCTAATTGTGGTTGCAGGGGTCGAGCTCAGCTCCTGGCCCCGCCTCTTCACTGATCGCAACTAGGTCCTCTCCCTCTCTGCTTATTGAGCTTTGTCATACCTCTTCTTAAAACTATGTATGGCTCCTGCCTCCACTATTTCACTTGCTAGGCTATTCCACTTCCTGACGACTCTGTGACTGAAGAAATACTTCCTAACGTCCCTGTGACTCGTCTGAGTCTTCAGCTTCCAATTGTGACCCCTTGTTTCTGTGTCCCCTCTCTGGAACATCCTGTCTCTGTCTACCTTGTCTATTCCTCGCAGTATCTTGTAAGTCGTTATCCTGTCTCCACTGACCCTTCTGTCCTCCAGTGTCGTCAGTCCGAATTTCCTCAACCTTTCCTCGTAGCATTCCCCCTGAGCTTGAACGCCTTGTTGCAAAACATTTGTACTTTCTCTAACATCATGTCGTTGCTTGACCAGGTGTGGGTTCCAGACTGGTTCTGCATACTCCCTGTATGGGTCGAACATACAACAGTGTACAGTGTCATGAATGATTCCTTGTTAAGGTATCGGCAACGCTATTCTAAAGGTTTGCCAGGCGCCCCGTATGCTGCAGCAGTTATTTGGTTGATGTGTGCCTCCGGTGATGTGCTCGGTGTTATGGTCACCCCAAGGTCTTTCTCCCTGAGTGAGGTCTGTAGTCTTTGTCCACCTAGCCTATACTCTGTCTGCGGTCTTCTTTGCCCCTCCCCAATCTTCATGACTTTGCATTTGGCTGGATTGAATTCGAGAAGCCACGTTTCCAGCCTGTCCAGGTCTCTTTGAAGTCCTGCCTCATCCTCATCCGATTTAATTGATTGTGTGTGTGTGTGTGTGTGTGTGTGTGTGTGTGTGTGTGTGTGTGTGTGTGTGTGTGTGTGTGTGTGTGTACTCACCTAGTTGTACTCACCTAGTTGAGGTTGCGGAGTTCGAGTCCGAGCTCCTGGCCCCGCCTCTTCACTGATCGCTACTAGGACACTCTCCCTGAGCCGTGAGCTTTATCATACCTCTGCTTAAAGCTATGTATGGATCCTGCCTCCACTACATCGCTTCCCAAACTATTCCACTTACTGACTACTTTGTGGCTGAAGAAAAACTTCCTAACATCCCTGTGATTCATCTGTGTCTTCAGCTTCCAACTGTGTCCCCTTGTTACTGTGTCCAGTCTCTGGAACATTTATTTATTTATTTATTTATTTATTATGAATTTGTGCACACATACAGAGGTACAAAAAACAAAATACAGATAAGAGCAGTATGCCAAAGCCACTTATACTATGCATAGCATTACGGGCTGGCTTAAAATTAACTTAAGATTAACTAAGCAATGATGAAGTCAGTGATAAAACATTAATGTAAACAGATTACTATAAAGCACAAGTGAGTATTACAAAGACAGGTCATATGAAGGATTCTGTTAGGTAGTGTATTTAAAAAATAATAAAGTTAGATTCGGTTTTAGGTTTAACATTTATGTGATATAATTGTGAGAAATATTTAAGATTTTACATTTTATAAGGTTCAGTTATTCAGTATTTATTTGGTTTTGGTGAGTAAGTGATCTTTGAGTAGAGACTTGAATTTATAAACAGGAAGTGTTTCTTTTATATTTACAGGTAATGAATTCCAGATTTTAGGGCCTTTTATGTGCATTGAGTTTTTGCATAGTGTGAGATGAACACGAGGAACATCAAAGAGTGATCTGTGCCTTGTGTTATGGTCATGTGTTCTGTTGAGGTTGGCAAGGAGATGTTTGAGGGGAGGGTTAATATCAGAGTTAAGTGTTCTATGTATGTAATAGGTGCAGTAATAAGTATGGATGTTTTGTATGGTGAGTAGGTTTAGTGTATTGAATATTGGTGGAGTGTGCTGCCTGTAGTGAGAATTTGTTATCATTCTAACTGCAGCCTTTTGTTGGGTAATTAGTGGTCTGAGATGGTTAATTGTTGTTGAGCCCCATGCACAAATTCCATAGGTGAGATAGGGGTAAATAAGAGAATGATATAGGGCCAGGAGGGCTGACTGTGGAACATAGTACCGTATCTTCGATAGTATGCCTACAGTCTTGGAAATTTTCTTAGAAATTTGTTGTATATGTGTATGAAATTTGAGTCTATTATCAAGGTGGATTCCTAAGAATTTTCCCTCTGTTAGCTTTGTGATAGGTGATCCGTTTATCATTATGTTAAGAGGGACATCTGTAGCTCTGTTACCAAACTGAATGAAGTAGGTTTTGTCAATGTTTAGTGTAAGTTTGTTAGTCCTCATCCAGGTAGATATTTTCTGTAATTCAGTATTTACAGTATTGGCTAGTGTGACTGGGCTCGGGTGAGAGAAGACGTATGTAGTGTCATCTGCAAATAGTGTGGGTTTGAGTAATTGCGAAGCATTTGGAAGTCATTTATGTATAGGAGAAAGAGAAGAGGGCAAGGACACTTCCCTGTGGGACACCAACTGTAATTGGTTGCGCAGAAGAGTTTGCCCCATTTGCGTACACATATTGGCTTCTGTTGCTTAGGTATGACTTGAGGTAATTGAGGGAGTGCCCTCTTATACCATAGTGTGACAATTTTACGTGGAGCAAGTCATGGTCAACTGTATCAAAAGCTTTACGTAAGTCAATGAAAATCCCAGTGGGACTTCTTTTTCTCTATTGCAGTGTATATATGTTCTAGCATGTGTATAATAGCATCATTAGTATTTTTTATTAGGCCTAATCCAATTGGCAGGGGTTGAGTATGTTTTGGGAGATAAGGTAGGAGTAGATTCGTTTATGAATTAATTTTTCGAAGATTTTTTGAGGAGGGTGTAAGTTGGATATTGGCCTATAGTTATTCAACTCTGTTTGGTCTCCTCCTTTGTGGATCGGGGTGACCCTTGCTATTTTGAGTACTGTAGGGAAGGTGGAGGATTCAATGGATTTGTTAAAGAGTGTTGCAATGATTGGAGATAGCACTTGTGACACTTTTTTGTATATAAAGGGGGGTAAGGTACTTAAATCTCCTGCCTTGTTTTTTAGTGCATTGATAATAAGGGAGACTTCGTATGGGTTAGTCGGAGCTAGGAACAGTGTGTTCGGGTAGTTGCCGGTGAGGTAGTCATTTGGTGGGGTATCTGAGCTTGGGATTTTATTGGCAAGGTTTTGTCCTATAGTGGAGAAGAAATCATTGAGTCTGTTTGCTGTTTCTGTTTGGTGGGAGTTGGGGTTCATCTGATTTTGCTAATTTTATTTCGCTATTTCGTGATATCTTTTTTGTTCCCCGAATTTCAGATAGGGTTTTCCAGGTCTTTTTTTATATCACCTCGTAAGTTGGATAATCTGTTCTCATAATACAATTTTTTGCCCTTCTTATCAGGCTGGTTAGGATGACGAGTAACGTTTTGTTTGGTCTCTGGTTATGTGACCCATTCTGTACTGTTTTTCATATTGGTGTTTTGTATTTATGGATTTGAGAATGCTGGGTGTTAGCCAGGGATTGTTCAGTCTCTTTGCTGTCATCTGTTTAGTTTTTTTAGGGCAGTGCTTGTTATAGAGGTATTGGGTCTTTTTTAGAAAATTATTAATACATTCGTCAATATCTGTATAGATTTCTAGCTCAGTGTGCCAATCAATGTTTGCTAATGCTGTTGTGAAGTTATTAATGGCTGCCTCATTGTGAAGTCTGAAGGTGACTTTAGTAGTGTCTTGAGGTAGTTTACCAAGAGTTGTTATGAGGAAAGTAGGGTAGTGGTCTGTGGTATTATCTGTAATTATGCCTGATTTTAAAGGGGATATGGTGTTGGTTTCCCGATGTGGTCAAGTAGGGAAACACTAGTCTCTGTAACTCTTGTAGGTTTTGTTACTGTTGGTAGTAACATACAGTTACTCATTGTGTTTGTGAATTCAGTAACGTGTGGGTCCTGGTCTTGCAGGAGATTTATATTGAAGTCACCTGAGAGTAGTAAGTGATCTTTGTTCATGCGTGCATCAGTTATCATACTTCCTAGGTTTTGACTAAATTGGCTAAGTTTGACTGTGGAACTCTGTAGATGTTTATCAATGTGAGAGGTTTTTGTAGGTACTTTGGGTTTGAATTTAGCTATTATATATTCCCCATGTTCATCCCTTGTGCAAGTATTAGTGATTTCATTCTAGTTTGGTCTGAGTAGTATATGGCTGTGCCACCCCCTTGTTGGTCTGGCCTACAGTTGTGTATGGCTGTGTAACCAGGAATGGCATAGACATCTGTACTATCAGGCTTTAGCCAGGTTTCAGTTAGTGTAATGATGGACATATTGGCATGTAAGGAATTTAGTAATGCTATTTAGGTCATCGTAATGCTTGCTTAAAGATCTGATATTGTAGTTAAAGATAGTTATGTTGTTGTTGGCACTGAGAAGTGCCTTTGATTGTTCTGCAGTGTAGTAATTACAGTAAAATGTTTGATTCATTTAAGTCATTAAATAAGAGATTGGTATCAGGATCAATGCTTGTAATCATAAGATTTGTAGTGAATCTATAGTTAGAATTAAGTATAAAACAAAGTAAATAGTCTTAAGCTAAGAAAGAGCACCTGAATTATTTAACAAATGTAAAATAATGAGCTAAGGGACTAATACAAATAAAGTGATGATCATATAATAGTGCTTGGGAATATGATAGTAGGTAGTACTATAAAGGTAATTTTTTAAAGTTATAATTATAGTTTAAAATTATAATAAAAAGGGACTAATATAGGTTGTGAATAAATGAGCTTTGGAATATAATGGCAAAATTGTGAGCTTATTCTACTTTAGCACCTGAGAATAGCACCTTGATTATTTTAACAGTTGTGGATATATAAACTAGGATAGTTATATAAAGCTAAAATAAAGGAGAAAATATATAAGGGACTAAAATTAAGTAATGGTAAGCAAAGTTAAATGGACAGATGGTAGGAATTATAATATAAACTTATAATATAAAAATACAATTTGAAATGGTATTTGCAATTGCACTAGAGTCTGGTAAAGGTTGTTGACAAGATCAAGGTTATAATTATAGATTTAAATTGACAAAATAAAATTCACAATTAAAGTCTTTGTCCACCTTGTCAATTCCTCTCAGTATTTTGTATGTCGTTATCATGCCCCCCCTATCTCTCCTGTCCTCCAGTGTCGTCAGGCTGATTTCCCTTAACCTCTCCTCATAGGACATACCTCTTAGCTCTGGGACTAGTCTTGTTGCAAACTTTTGCACTTTCTCTAGTTTCTTTACGTGCTTGGCTAGGTGTGGGTTCCAAACGGGTGCCGCATACTCCAATATGGGCCTAACGTACACGGTGTACAGGGTCCTGAATGATTCTCATGTTTGCCAGGCGCCCGTATGCTGCAGCAGTTATTTGGTTGATGTGTACCTCCGGTGATGTGCTCGGTGTTATGGTCACCCCAAGGTCTTTCTCACTGAGTGAGGTCTGTAGTCTTTGTCCACCTAGCCTATACTCTGTGTGTGTGTGTGTGTGTGTGTGTGTGTGTGTGTGTGTGTGTGTGTATGTGTGTGTGTGTGTGTGTGTGGTGTGTGTGTGTGTGTGTGTTGTGTTTTGTGGTGTGTGTGTGTGTGTGTGTGTGTGGTGTGTGTGTGTGTGTGTTTGTGTGTGTGTGTGTGTGTGTGGTGTGTGTGTGTCTGTGTGTGTGTGTGTGTGTGTGTGTGTGTGTGTGTATGTGTGTGTGTGTGTGTGTGTGTGGGTGTGTGTATGTGTGTGTGTATGTGTGTGTGTGTGTGTGTGTGGTGTATGTGTGTGTGTGTGTGTGTGTGTGTGTGTGTGGTATGTACTCACCTAGTTGAGGTTGCGGGGTCGAGTCCGAGCTCCTGGCCCGCCTCTTCACTGATCGCTACTAGGTCACTCTCCCTGAGCCGTGAGCTTTATCATACCTCTGCTTAAAGCTATGTATGGATCCTGCCTCCACTACATCGCTTCCCAAACTGTTCCACTTACTGACTACTCTGTGGCTGAAGAAATACTTCTAACATCCCTGTGATTCATCTGTGTCTTCAGCTTCCAACTGTGTCCCCTTGTTACTGTGTCCAATCTCCGGAACATCCTGTCTTTGTCCACCTTGTCAATTCCTCTCAGTATTTTGTATGTCGTTATCATGTCCCCCCTATCTCTCCTGTCCTCCAGTGTCGTCAGGTTGATTTCCCTTAACCTCTCCTCGTAGGACATACCTCTTAGCTCTGGACTAGTCTTGTTGCAACCTTTGCACTTTCTCTAGTTTCTTTACGTGCTTGGCTAGGTGTGGGTTCCAAACTGATGCCGCATACTCCAATATGGGCCTAACGTATACGGTGTACAGGGTCCTGAACGATTCCTTATTAAGATGTCGGAATGCTGTTCTGAGGTTTGCTAGGCGCCCATATGCTGCAGCAGTTATTTGGTTGATGTGCGCTTCAGGAGATGTGCCTGGTGTTATACTCACCCCAAGATCTTTTTCCTTGAGTGAGGTTTGTAGTCTCTGACCCCTAGACTGTACTCCGTCTGCGGCCTTCTTTGCCCTTCCCCAATCTTCATGACTTTGCACTTGGTGGAATTGAACTCCAGGAGCCAATTGCTGGACCAGGTCTGCAGCCTGTCCAGATCCCTTTGTAGTTCTGCCTGGTCTTCGATCGAGTGTATTCTTCTCATCAACTTCACGTCATCTGCAAACAGGGACACCTCAGAGTCTATTCCTTCCGTCTGTCGTTCACAAATACCAGAAACAGCACTGGTCCTAGGACTGACCCCTGCGGGACCCCGCTGGTCACAGGTGCCCACTCTGACACCTCGCCACGTACCATGACTCGCTGCTGTCTCCTGACAAGTATTCCCTGATCCATTGTAGTGCCTTCCTGTTATCCTGCTTGGTCCTCCAGTTTTTGCACCAATCTCTTGTGTGGAACTGTGTCTAACGCCTTCTTGCAGTCCAAGAAAATGCAATCCCACCCACCCCTCTCTCTCTTGTCTTACTGCTGTCACCATGTCATAGAACTCCAGTAGGTTTGTGACACAGGATTTCCCGTCCCTGAAACCATGTTGGCTGCTGTTGATGAGATCATTCCTTTCTAGGTGTTCCACCACTCTTCTCCTGATAATCTTCTCCATGATTTTGCATACTATACATGTCAGTGACACTGTCTGTAGTTTAATGCTTCATGTCTGTCTCCTTTTTTAAAGATTGGACTACATTTGCTGTCTTCCATGCCTCAGGCAAACTCCCTGTTTCGATAGATGTATTGAATATTGTTGTTAGGGGTACACATAGCGCTCAGCTCCCTCTCTCAATACCCATGGGAGATGTTATCGGCCCCATTGCCTTTGAGGTATCTAGCTCACTCAGAAGCCTCTTCACTTCTTCCTCGGTTGTGTGCACTGTGTCCAGCACTTGGTGGTGTGCCCCACCTCTCCGTCTTTCTGGAGTCCCTTCTGTCTCCTCTGTGAACACTTCTTTGAATCTCTTGTTGAGTTCTTCACATACTTCACGGTCGTTTCCTGTTGTCTCTCCTCCTTCCTTCCTTAGCCTGATTACCTGGTCCTTGACTGTTGTTTCCTCCTGATGTGGCTGTACAACAGTTTTGGGTCAGATTGGCTTTCGCTGCTATGTCATTTCATATTGTCTTTGGGCCTCCCTTCTTATCTGTGCATATTCGTTTCTGGCTCTACGACTGTTCTCCTTATTCTCCTGGGTCCTTTGCCTTCTATATTTCTTCCATTCCCTAGCACACTTGGTTTTTGCCTCCCTGCACCTTTGGGTAAACCATGGGCTCATCCTGGCTTTTTCATTACTCCTGTTACCCTTGGGTACAAACCTCTCCTCAGCCTCCTTGCATTTTGTGCTACATATTCCATCATCTCATTAACTGGCTTCCCTGCCAGTTCTCTGTCCCACTGAACCCCGTTCAGGTAGTTCCTCATTCCTGTGTAGTCCCCTTTCTTGTAGTTTGGCTTCATTCGTCCTGGCCTTCCTGCTTTCTCCCTCCACTTGTAGCTCTACTGTGTATTCGAAGCTTAAAACCACATGGTCACTAGCCCCAAGGGTCTTTCATATGTGTGTCCTCGATATCTGCACTACTGAAGGTGAATACTAAGTCCAGCCTTGCTGGTTCATCCTCTCCTCTCTCTTGTAGTGTCCCTTACGTGTTGGTACATGAAGTTCTCCAGTACCACCTCCATCATCTTAGCCCTCCATGTATTTTGGCCCCCATGTGGGTCCAAGTTCTCCCAATCGATCTCCTTGTGGTTAAAGTCACCCTGATCAGGCTTTGCCCTGCATGCATGAGCTCTTCTGGCCACTCTAGCCAATGTGTCAACCATCGCTCATTGCTCTCGTCGTACTCTTGCCTTGGCCTCCTGCTGTTCTGTGGGGGGTTTATACATCACTGCTATTACCCCCTTTGGGGACCTCCAGGTGAAGTGTTCCCACTATGTAATCACTTTCTTCTCCCTATCTCCTCTCTCCACTCATCAAAAT
>NC_069492.1:5496280-5506280 GCF_026875155.1 Cherax quadricarinatus | reverse complement strand
TACACTCAAGCAACTGCTACGTCTGGAACCACCGAGCAACAAGGTGATCAAGGAACCAGCGGGACACAAAGTGACGCAGGAACCACTGCATCACAAGATAGTCCAGAAAGCAGCGAGACACTTGACGGTTTTGGTTTTGGTGGTGGTTCGGTTGGTGGTTTTGTTGGTAGAAGATAAAGCTTCTTGACGCATTAAAATCTAGTCCTTCACCTGACACAGGTGAGTAACAACAGTACTTCACCTGACACAGGTGAGTAACAACAGTACTTCACCTGACACAGGTGAGTAACAACAGCACTTCACCTGACACAGGTGAAAGTTACGTTTGTGATGCTGAGTCATCAGTTTTGCTTGATTGTCTCTAGTGTTTGATAAATTTGGTAGCCCATTGAAAAACATAAAAAATGTGAAGAATATATTGATCAGGCGGGACTAACTTACAAATATATTGATCAGGCGGGACTAACTTACAAATATATTGATCAGGCGGACTAACTTACAAATATATTGATCAGGTGGGACTAACTTACAAATATATTGATCAGGCGGGACTAACTTACAAAATATTGATCAGACTGGACTAACTTACAAATATATTGATCAGGCAGGACTAACTTACAAAATATTGATCAGACTGGACTAACTTACAAATATATTGATCAGGCAGGACTAACTTACAAATATATTGATCAGGCAGGACTAACTTACAAAATATTGATCAGTCTGGACTAACTTACAAATATATTGATCAGGCAGGACTTACAAATATATTGATCAGGCAGGACTAACTTACAAAATATTGATCAGTCTGGACTAACTTACAAATATATTGATCAGGCGGGACTAACTTACAAATATATTGATCAGGCAGCACTAACTTACAAATATATTGATCAGGCGGGACTAACTTACAAAATATTGATCAGTCTGGACTAACTAACAAATATATTGATCAGGCGGGACTAACTTACAAATATATTGATCAGTTGGGACTAACTTACAAATATATTGATCAGTTGGGACTAACTTACAAATATATTGATCAGGCGGGACTAACTTACAAATATATTGATCAGGCGGGACTAACTTACAAATATATTGATCAGGCAGGACTAACTTACAAATATATTGATCAGTTGGGACTAACTTACAAATATATTGATCAGGCGGGACTAACTTACAAATATATTGATCAGGCGGGACTAACTTACAAATATATTGATCAGGCGGGACTAACTTACAAATATATTGATCAGGCGGGACTAACTTACAAATATATTGATCAGTCTGGACTAACTTACAAATATATTGATCAGTCTGGACTAACGTACAAATATATTGATCAGGCGGACTAACTTACAAATATATTGATCAGTTGGGACTAACTTACAAATATATTGATCAGTCTGGACTAACTTACAAATATATTGATCAGTTGGGACTAACTTACAAATATATTGATCAGTCTGGACTAACTTACAAATATATTGATCAGGCGGGACTAACTTACAAATATATTGATCAGTCTGGACTAACTTACAAATATATTGATCAGTTGGGACTAACTTACAAATATATTGATCAGTTGGGACTAACTTACAAATATATTGATCAGGCGGGACTAACTTACAAATATATTGATCAGTTGGGACTAACTTACAAATATATTGATCAGGCGGGACTAACGTACAAATATATTAATCAGGCGGGACTAACGTACAAATACATTAATCAGGCGGGACTAACTTACAAATATATTAATCAGGCGGGACTAACGTACAAATATATTAATCAGGCGGGACTAACGTACAAATATATTAATCAGGCGGGACTAACGTACAAATATATTAATCAGGCGGGACTAACGTACAAATATATTAATCAGGCGGGACTAACTTACAAATGTATTAATCAGGCGGGACTAACTTACAAATATATTAATCAGGCGGGACTAACTTACAAATATATTAATCAGGCGGGACTAACGTACAAATATATTAATCAGGCGGGACTAACGTACAAATGTATTAATCAGGCGGGACTAACTTACAAATATATTAATCAGGCGGGACTAACTTACAAATATATTAATCAGGCGGGACTAACAAATATATTAATCAGGCGGGACTAACTTACAAATATATTAATCAGGCGGGACTAACTTACAAATATATTAATCAGGCGGGACTAACTTACAAATATATTAATCAGGCGGGACTAACTTACAAATATATTAATCAGGCGGGACTAACGTACAAATATATTAATCAGGCGGGACTAACTTACAAATATATTAATCAGGCGGGACTAACTTACAAATATATTAATCAGGCGGGACTAATTTACAAATATATTAATCAGGCGGGACTAACTTAAAAATCAGTTTGAAATTATATTTAGATGATGCAAAAGTCAAATCACATAATACATACCAACACTTTATTCTCTATAACAAGAGATTAAGATAGTAAGATATTTCAGATAACACTGTTCTATATGAAAATGTTCTGTTACTCTCATAACATTATTATCTTGGCCTACTGTTGTTCTGTGATGGGTCGTACATCACTGAAATTACCACCTTGGAACCTCCACACTGAATTGTTTATTTTATGTAGTCTCTTGCTTCTCTGTATGTGTGTGTGTGTGAGTGTGTGTGTGTGTGTGTGTGTGTGTGTGTCTGTGTGTGTTTGTGTCTGTGTGTGTGTGTACTTACCTATTTGTACTCAACTATTTGTGGTTGCAGGGGTCGAGTCTTAGCTCCTGGCCCCGCCTCTTCACCGGTTGCTACTGGGCCCTCTCTCTCTCCACTCCATGAGCTTTATCAAACCTCGTCTTAAAACTATGTATGGTTCCTGCCTCCACTACATCACTTTCTAAGCTATTCCACTGCCTGACAACTCTATGACTGAAGAAATACTTCCTAATATATCTCCAACTCATCTGTATCTTCAACTTCCCATTGTGACCTCTTGTTTCTGTGTCCCCTCCCTGGAACATCCTATCTTTGTCCATCTTGTCTATTCCGTGCAATATTTTATATGTCGTTATCATGTCTCCCCTGACCCTCCTGTCCTCTAGTGTCGTCAGGCCGATTTCCCTTAACCTTTCTTCATAAGACATTCCCCTTAGCTCTGGAACTAACCTTGTCGCAAACCTTTGTACTTTCTCTAGTTTCTTGATATGGTTTATCAAGTGCGGGTTCCAAACAGGTGCTGCATACTCCAGTATGGGCCTGACATACACGGTGTACAGTGTCTTGAACGATTCCTTATTAAGGTATCGGAACGCTGTTCTCAGGTTTGCCAGGCTCCCATATGCTGCAGCAGTTGCCTGGTTGATGTGTGCTTCTGGAGACATGCTCGGTGTCATACTCGCTCTAAGATCTTTCTCCTTGAGCTAGGTTTGCAGTCTTTGGCCACCTAGCCTATACTCTGTCTGCGGTCTTCTGTGCCCTTCCCCTATCTTAATGACTTTGCATTTAGCGGGATTAAATTCGAGAAGCCAGTTGCTGGACCAGGTGTCCAGTCTGTCCAGGTCTCTTTGAAGTCCTGCCCAGTCCTCATCTGATTTAATTCTCCTCATTAACTTCACATCGTCTGCGAACAGGGACACTTCTGAGTCTAACTCTTCCATCATGTCGTTCACATATACGAAAAATAGCACTGGTCCTAGGACCGACCCCTGTGGGACCCCGGTCGTCACAGGTGCCCACTGTGATACATCATTACGTACCATGACTCGTTGTTGCCTCCCTGTCAGGTATTCTATGATCCATTGCAGTGCCCTTCCTGTTATATGAGCCTGATCCTCTAGCTTTTGCACTAATCTCTTGTGAGGAACTGTATAAAAGGTTTTCTTGCAGGTCAAGAAGATGCAATTAACCCACCCCTCTCTCTCATGTCTTCTCTTACTTTATCATAAAACTCCAGAAGGTTTGTGACACAGGATTTTCCTTCCATGAATCCATGCTGTTTGGCGTTTATATTCTTGTTCTGTTCCAGGTGCTCCACCAGTCTCCTCCTGACAATCTTCTCCATAACTTTGCATACTATGCATGTCAGTGACACAGGTCTATAGTTTAGTGCCTCTTTTCTGTCTCCTTTTTGGAAATGGGGAACTACATTTGCCGTCTTCCATACCTCAGGCAATTGCCCAGTTTCCAGGGACGTGTTGAAGATTGTGGTAAGTGGCACACACAACGTATCCGCTCCCTCTCTAAGGACCCACGAGGAGATATCCGGTCCCATTGTCTATGAGGTATCGATGTCCCTTAGCAGTTTCTTCACCTTCTCCTCGTCTGTATGTATGTCATCCAACACTTGTTGGTATATTCCTTGCTGGTGTCCCCATCTGGTCTGTCCCCCGAGAGGCCTTGCTGTCTCCACTGTAAATACTTCCTTAAATCTCATGTTGAGCTCCTCACATACCTCTTGATCGTTTCTTGTGAGTTCTCCACCTTCTTTCCTCAGCCTTATCACCTGGTCTTTGACTGTTGTCTTCATCCTAATGTGGCTATTCAGCAGTCTCGGGTCAGACTTGACTTTCGATGCTATGTCGTTTTCATACTGTCGCTGGGCCTCCCTCCTTATCTCTGCGTACTCGTTTCTGGCTCTTCTACTAATCTCCTTATTTTCATGGGTCCTTTGCCTCCTGTACCTTTTGCATTCTCTGGTGCACTTAGTTTTTGCCTCCCTACACCTTCGGGTAAACCAAGGACTCGCTTTGGTCTTCCTATTATTTCTGTTTCCCTTGGGAACAAACCTTTCCTCTGCCTCCTTGCACTTTTTTGCTACATATTCTATCATCTCGTTTACTGATTTTGCTACCAGTTCTCTGTCCCACTGAACCTCCTGCAGGAAGTTCCTCATACCTGTGTAGTCCCCCCTTTTGTAGTTTGGCTTTTCCCATTCAATTCCTGTTACCTTCTCCACTTGTAACTCTACTATATAATCAAAACTCAGAACCACGTGATCGCTAGCTCCAATGGGCCTCTCATAAGTGATGTTCTAAATGTCTGAACTGCTCAGGGTGAACACAACATCCAGTCTTGCTGGATCATCCTCCCCTCTCTCTCTAGTAGTGTCCCTGACATGTTGATGCATGAGGTTTTCAAGTACCACATCCATTATCTTTGCTCTCCATGTTTTGGGACCCCCATGTGGCTCCAGGTTTTCCCAGTCGATCTCCCTGTGGTTGAAATCGCCCATTACCAGTAAGTTTGCTCTGCTCGAGTGAGCTTTTCTTGCCACCTCAGTCAGTGTGTCCACCATCGCCCTGTTGTTTTCTTTGTACTCCTCTCTTGGCCTCCTGCAGTTCTGTGGTGGGTTATACATCACTCCAATGACTACTTTATGTTCTCTAGACTGAATTGTACCTTCTATGTAGTCTCTTTTTCCAATCACGTCCATGCCTTCCATTTTCTCAAATCCTGAATAAAGCTGAATAAAGCTTACATACTCTTTGTAGGCCACAGTGTGTATGTTTGTGTGTGTGTGTGTGTGTGTGTGTGTGTGTGTGTGTAGTCACCTAGTTGTGGTTGCAGGGGTCGAGTCACAGCTCCTGGTCCAACCTTATCAACTGGCCGCTACTCAGTCACTCTTCCCGCTCCGTGAGCTTTATCATACCTCTTCTTAAAGCTATGTATGGATCCTGCCTCCACTGCTTCACTACCCAGGCTATTCCACTTCCTGACAACTCTGCGACTGAAGAAATACTTCCTAACATCCCTGTGATTAATCTAAGTCTTCAACTTCCAATTGTGACCCCTAGTTGCTGTGTCTCATCTTTGGAACATCCTGTCTCTGTCCACCTTTTCTATGTCTCTCAGTGTTTTATATGTTTTATATGTCCCCTCTATCTCTCCTGTCTTCCTTTGCACTTTCTCTAGTTTCCTTACATGCTTGGCTAGGTGAGGGTTTCGAGCTGGCGCTGCATATTCCAATATGGGCCTAATGTTCACAGTGTTCAAGGTCCTCAATAAGTCCTTATTAAGATGTCAGAATGCTGTTCTGAGGTTTGCTAGGCGCCCGTATGCTGCAGCTGTTATTTAGTTGATGTGCGCCACAGGAGATGTGCCTGGTGTTATACTCACCCCAAGAACCTTTTCCTTGAGAAAAGTTTGTGGGCTATGGCCCAAACTGTACCCCGTCTGTGGTCTTCTTTCCCCTTCCCCCAGTCTTAAAAGACTTTCCCCACTGGGGGGGGCTAAAACTCCGGGAGCCATTTGCTATACCAGAAAGCAGTCTGTCCGTCCCTCTGTGTTCTGCCGGGTCTCCTTCTTTTAAATTTCTTCTCATAAACTTCACATGATCTGCCAAAGGGGGACACTTCGGAGTCTATTTTTTCCGTGTGGTGGTGTAATTCCTTGTTTTGGGTTGAAAAGTTTTGAGTATAGCCGGGCCCCCCGCCTCTTCACTGTTTGCTATGGGCCTCCTCTCCTGCTCCATGAGATGCATCACTGCCGACAACTCTAGATGAAAAAATACTTCCAAACTCCCTTTGATCATTGATTTTTCAACTTAAAATTGTGACCTCGGTTTCTGTTCCCTGTCTGAAACTCCGTTTGTTTCCCCCTTGTTTTTTCAGCATATTTTATAGTCGCACCCTGTCTTCCCAGACCCTCGTTCCTCCCATGTCGTCAGGCCGATTTCCCCCAACCTTTTTTTCGTAGGGAAAACCCTTGCTTGGGACTGTCTGTTTCATACCCTTTTCACTTTCTTAATTTTTTTGATAGCTTGCCATGGTGGATTCCAAAATGGTGCTCCTCCAGACATACTGATCTGTACTGACGAAAAGTGTACAGAGTCTTGAAAGGTTAGTTACTGAGTATCGAACGCTTTCCTTAAGTTTGCCAACCCCGAATGCTGCAGCAGTTTTTGATTGATGTGCGCCTCAGGGGATGTGCTCGGTGTTATATCACCCCCAAAATCTTTTTTTTTGAGTGAGATTTGCAGTCTTTGGCCACTTAACTATATTGTATCTGCGGTCTTCTTTGCCCTTTTCCCAGCTTCATGACTTTGCATTGGAGGGGACATTCAAGGAGCCCGTTTTGGGCCAGGGGGTTTTTTTGGGTGTCCCTTTTGATTTCTGCCCGATCCCGTCCCATTGTTCTCCTCGTTAACTTTACTTTATTTCAAACAAAGGGCATTCTGGTCTCTCCGTTCCCTTTTCATTTACATATTCCAAAACAGGACAGGTCAAGGAGACCCTTGAACCCCCTTATCCGGGGCCCACTTTGACACCTCTTATGTACCCTGATCGCGCCTCCCTGTCAGGTATTCTCTATCCCCTCAGTCCTATCCCCTCATGTGGCCTGATCCCTTGCTTTTGCGTTACCTCTTTTGAGAAATGTGTCAAAGGGCCTTTTTCAGCCATGAAATGCAATCACCACCCCCCTCTCCTCTCTTTGTCTTTTTTCTGTCCCCTTGTCATAAAATCCCTAGTTTGGACAGAGATTTTTCCCTTTCCCAAAATTTGCTGGTTGTCGTTATACGCTTTTTTCTTCCAGGTGCTCAACCCCTCTCTCCCTGATTTGTAACTATACACGTTTTGTGTGTGTTGTGTTTTGTGTGTGTGTGTGTGTGGTGTGTGTGTGTGTGGTGTTTTTCCAAATCCAGTAACTTTGCTCTGCTCGAGTGAGGTCTTCTTGACACCTCGACCAGTGTGTCCACCATTGCTATGTTGCTCTCTTCATATTCCTCCCTTGGCTTCCTGCAGTTCTGTGGTGGAATTATACATCACTGCAATGACTACCGTATGTTTCCCAGTCCGAAGTGTACCTTCTATTTAATCCCTTCCTCCAATCTCGTCCATGCCCTCCATTTCCTAAAATCTCCATCGTTTTTTTACGAGCAGTGCAACCCCTCCCCCCCTCTGCTACTATCTTTCCTCAGGATTCTATATCCGTGGGGGAAGATTGCATCTGTTATTGTCTCAGTGAGTTTCGTTTCTGTGACTTCTATGATGTCTGGGGACTTCTCATTGATTCTTTCACGCCACTCCTTGTATTTATTCGTTATTCAATCCACATTCGTGTACCGAACCTTCAACTTCCTCTCTAAAACTGTGATCCTGGGAAAAGATTGGGGTTTGGGGATTGTGAGCCCTGGTGGGCAGGTCTCGGGAGGTTCCAGTCAGGGGTGGTGTGCATGCTGTGGTGTGTGTGTGCACCCACATAGTTGCACTCACCTAGTTGTGGTTGTGGGAGTCGAGTCACAGCTCGTGGTCCCAACCTCATCAACTGGCTGTTACTCAGTCACTCTTCCTGCTCCATGAGCTTTATCATACCTCTTCTTAAAGCTATGTATGATTCCTGCCTCCACTACATCACTACCCAGGCTATTCCTGTTCCTGAAAACTCTGTGACTGAATAAATACTTCATTACATCCCTTTGGTTCATGTGAGTCTGGGTGTGTGTGTACTCGCCTAATTGTTCTCACCTAATTGTGGTTGCAGGGGTCGAGACTCAGCTCCTGGCCCTGCCTCTTCACTGATCGCTACTGGGTCCTCTCTCTCTCTGCTTCCTGACCTTTGTCATACCTCTTCTTAAAACTATGTATGGTTCCTGCCTCCACTACTTCACTTGCTAGGCTATTCCACTTGCTGACAACTCTATGACTGAAGAAATACTTCCTAACGTCCCTGTGACTCGTCTGAGTCTTCAGCTTCCAGTTGTGACCCCTTGTCCCTGTGTCCCCTCTCTGGAACATCATATTCTGTCCACCGTGTCAATCTCTGCAGTATCTTGTATGTCAGTTATTTCTTGTCTCCCCTGACCCTTCTGTTCCTCGTGTTCGTCAGTTCGATTTCCCTTAACCTTTCCTCGTACGAATTCCTGAGCTCTGGGACTGTCTTGTTGCAAACCTTTGTTTTTCTCTAATTTCTTGACGTACTTGACAGGTGTTGGGTTCCCAGACTGGTGCTGCATTACTCCAGTTTGGGCCTAACAGACACAGTGTATCTGTTTGTTTGAACGATTTCTTATTATGTATCGGAACGCATCTCAGGTTGCCAGGCGCCCATATGCTGCAGCGGTTATTTGGTATGATGTGTGCCTCGTGATGTGCTCGGTGTTATGGTAACCCCTCAGGGCTTTCTCCCCTGGGTGAGGTCTGATAGTTCTTTGTCCCACTGAGCGCTATATCCGTCTGCGGGTTTCTTTTGCCCTCCATTCTTCATGACTTTGCTATTTGGCTGGATTGAATTCGAGAGCAGTTACTGGACCCATGTCAGCTCTCCAGGTCTCTTTGCAGTTTCCTGCTCAATCCTCGTCCGATTTAATTCTTCTCATTCAACTTCACGTCATCTGGGCGAACAGTGACTCTTCAGAGTCTATTCCTTCCATCATGTCGTTCCATATATCAAAAATAGCACTGGTTCTAAGAAACTGACCCCGTGGGACCCCGCTAGTACTGGCGCCCACCTGTGATACCTTTCACTTACCATTGACTGTTGCTGCATCCCTGTCAGGTATTCATTATCATTGCAGTAACCCTCCCTTTTACATGCGCCTAATCCTCCAGCTTCTGCGCACTAATCTCTTGTGGGGATGATGTCAAGGGCATCCTGCAGTCTAGTCAGAACAACGCAATCTACCCACCCTCCCTCTGTTTTACTTCTGTTACCTTTGTCATAAAAATTCCAGGAGGTTTGTGATACAAGATTTGCTTCCATGACCCATATGGTTTTATTATAATATTGTTCCTTTCCCAGGTGTTCGACCCACTCTCCTCTGATAATCTTCTCCATGACTTTGCACACAATAGACATGTCAAGAGAAGGTCCTGTAGTTTAGTGCCTGTTCTGTTTTCCTTTCTTATATATGGGGACTTACATTAGCTGTCTTCCATTATCAGGTAGTTGCCAGTTTAAGGGATGTTTTGAAGATTGGTGGTTAGAGGCACGCACAACATCTCTGTCCTTCTCTAAGGACCCTTGGGGGATATGTTGTCCCTGGTCCATCGCTTTGAGGTGTTCAAGGTCACTTAAGAGCTTTCT
>NC_069492.1:5478780-5488780 GCF_026875155.1 Cherax quadricarinatus | reverse complement strand
TGCTGTTGAATGAGATCATCCTTTCTAGGTGTATCCACACCACTCTTCTCTGATAATTTACTCCAAGGATTTGCATTACTATACATGTCAGTGACACTGGTCTGTAGTTAACGCTTCAAGGTCTTCTCTCGAGTCTCACTTTTTTAAAGATGGGGACTACATTTGTCTGTCTTCCTTGCCTCAAGGCAATTCCCTGTTTCCGGATAGATGTATTGAATATTGTTGTTAGGGGTATCTCATAGCGCATCTGCTCCGCTTCAATACCATGGGGAGATGTTATATGGCCCCATTGCCTTTGAGGTTATCTAGCTCACTCAGAAGCCTTTCCCTTCTTACTTCGGTTCGTGTGCAGACTGTGTCCAGCACTTGGTGGTGGCCCCACCTCTCCGTCTTTCTGGGTCCTTCTGTCTCCTCTGTGAACACTTCTTTGAGTCTCTTGTTGAGTTCTTCACATATACATTCCGGTCATTCTGTTGATTGTCTCTGCCTTCCTTCCTTAGCCTGATTACTGGTCCTTGACTGTTGTTTTCCTCCTGATGTGGCTGTACAATACAGTTTCGGGTCAGATTTGGCTTTCGCTGCTTATGTATTTTGATTATGTCTTTGGGCCTCCCTTCTATCTGTGCATATCGTTTTGGCTTACGACTGTTCTCCTTATTCTCTGGGTCCTTTGCCTTCTATATTCTTCACATTCACTAGCACATTGAGTTTTGCTCCCTGCACCTTTGGGTAAACCATGGGCTCATCTGGTCTTTTTCATTACTCCTGTTACCCTTGGCGTAAAAACCTATCTCAGCCTCCTTGCATTTTGTTGCTACATATTCCATCATCTCATTAACTGGCTTCCCTGCCTGTTATCTGTCTCACTGAAACCCCGTTCAGGTAGTTCTCTATTCCTGAGTAGTCCCTGTCTTGTAGTTTGGCTTCATTCGTCCGGCCTTCCTGTTCTCCTCCACTTGTTAGCTCTATGTGTTTTCGAAGCTAAACACATGGGTCACTGGCCCAGGGGTCGTTATATGTGATGTCCTACGATATTCTGCACTACTGAGGGTGAATACTAAGTCCAGCCTTGCTGGTTCATCCTCTCCTCTCTCTTTGTAGTGTCCCTTACGTGTGGTACATGAAAGTTCTCCAAGTCCACCCTCCATCATCTTAAGCCCTCATGTATCTTGGCCCCCATGTGGTTCCAAGTTCTCCCAATCCGTTCATGTGGTTAAGTCCCCATGATCAGGGTTTGCACTGCAGCAACTGAGCTCTTCTGGGCTTAGAGGTGTCAACCATCGTCTGTGCTCTCGTTCGTACTCTTGCTTGGCGCCTCCTCTGTTCTGGTGGTGGGTTTATACATGCACTGCATATTTCCACTTTGGGACTCAGAGTGAAGTGTTCCACTATGTAATCACTGTCTTCTCGCTAATCTCTCTCTCCAGCTCATCAAAATTCCAGCGATTTTTGATCAGCGCAAAACGAACTCCTCCACCCCCCCTGTTCCCTCTGTCTTTCCTCACGGGATTTGGTATCCCCGTTGGACTAGATGCATCTGTTATCATACTGTAAGCTTGGTTTCTGATAAGAGCTATGATGTCGGTTGTTGCTTTCTTTGACTCTTTCGTGCCAATCCTCCCCTACCCATTATTTCCGCTTGATTCCATCAGCGTGTGATGTACCTTACCTTCAGTTTCCTTTCCAAAAGCACTGTGGTTTGGGGGGCTGTGGGGGTGGGGAGACTCGGTAGGCGATACTGTGGGTGTCTTTATAGCTCGATGTTTGGGTGGAGGCTGGGGGGTATGGATTGTTAGTGTGTGTTGGGATGGTTTGTGATAGGGTGTATGAGTTCTGAGAGTAGTTGTGGTGTGTGCTTGTCCCTTGCTGTTCTGTCCTTGCTCTGAATGATCTCTGCTGAATTTCCCAACCTTGTTCTTTATCTTGCCTAGATCCTGTTCGTTTTTTTGTCCTCTCCTCCAGCTGCTGTCGTTCTGATTTTGTTCTCTCAGTCTCTGTGTAGGAAAACCTCTATGTATCTGCAGAGTATTTCATATCGTGGTTTCTCTTGGAGGATCTGTTCCGCCCTGTTTCCGTCCTGAGAATCAGCTTCGAATGGTCGGTTTTCCCCTTCGAGTACCCCCTATTCTCTGAAAATTTACAATTCGCCATCTCTTCACCTATTTCCGTGATGATTTTCTCAATCTCCTTTCCTTCTTCTGCTTCCTTACAGTGTGGTTGTCTTTTCTCTCTCCTGAAGCAACGGGTACATAAATGGATAAACACTGATTTTGCCTCTTTTTCCTCATTGCTCACCCTCTGTGACTCTGGATCCTGCCTGTATGTGGTCAGTTTCTCCTGATTTTTCCAGTGGCTCTTGATGCCTTGCTGTGCCTCAGCATTCGACCTATCACCCTCTCCATCTGAACAGCTGATCTTCCCTATTCACTCCTTGGGTCCATCCCTTGACAGATTGATTGTGACCTTAGCATAATTCATAATCCTTCATTCTGTTTCAGCCTCGCAGCTTATATGTGTGTCTTCTCTGGTCAAGCTGCCCCTGTAAACTCGCCCAGCCTATTTATCTAACTTCTAGGACCCTTATTTGGCTACTGCAGTTTCGACTTGGTGCGCCTCCCAATCTTTGTTTCCTGCTCAACCTCCTTTCCATATTTACAGAGAGTCCTGTTCTCCATTTTTCAGAAAAGCTCTCCTAATTTTGTCTTCTCCCACTCGTTGTTCCATCCTTTTCCACTGCCCTCATCCGCTCCATCCCTACCCGAACCATTGCTCATCGATCCTTGGTTCCTGCGAGTCCCCAACATTTTTTTTTTTTTTTTTTTTTTTTTTTTTTTTTTTTTTTAAGTGTAGGAGGGGGGGAGAGTTTGCAGGGAAAATGGGGACTCGATGCAGAGAGCAGTAAGAAGAGAGAGAGCAAGTATGCGAGAGAGAGAGCAAGAGAGGGACGAGAGCAAAGGAGGAGATCGAGAGAGAGAGAGAGCAAGAGAGAGAGAGCAAGAGAAGAGCGAAGCACGAGAGGAGACGAGAGCAAGATGATGAGAGCAAGAGAGAGAGCAAAGAGAGAGAGACGAGAAGAAGATGAACAGGTCAGAGCTAGAGACCGCCAGCCCCCCCCACCCGCCGAGAGAGAGAGAGAGATAGCGAGAGAGGATGAAGAGAGAGAGAGGAGGAGAGAGGAGAGAGAACGAGAGCAAGAGTAGAGAGGAGAGGAGAGCAAGTGTGAGAGCAAAGAGAGAGAGAGAAGAGCAAGAGAGAGAGCAAGAGAGAGAGAGACGAGCCAAAGAGAGAGAGAGGCAAGAGAGAGAGAGAGAGCAAGAGAGGGAGAGAGGCAAGAGATGAGTGGCGGGCAAGAGAGCGAGAGAGAGCACAAGAGAGAGAGCAAGAGAGAGAGCAACGGAGAGAGAGAGAGCAAGAGAGAGGGCAGAGAGAGAGAGAGCAAGAGAGAGCAAAGAGAGAGAGAGGAGCAAGATGAGAGCGAGAGGAGAGAGAGAGCAGAGAGGGAGAGAGCGAAAAGAGAGGGAGGAGAGCAGAGAGAGATCGAAGAGTGAGAGAGAGAAGCAAGAGATGAGAGCAAGAGAGAGAGAGCAAGATGAGGGAGAGAGCCAGAGAGAAGAGAGCAAGAGAGAGAGCAAGGAGAGGAGGAGAGAGAGAGCAAGAGAGCAAGAGAGAGTGAGGAGAGAGAGACGCAGAGGAGAGAGAGAGAGAGCGAGAGCAAGAGAGGGAGAGAGCTAGAGAGTCGAGCAAAAAAGAGAGAGATGAGAGCGACGAGAGAAGTGAGCAAGAGAGGAGAGCATAAGAGAGAGAGAGAGAGAGCAAGAGAGAGAGAGAGCAAGAGAAGAGAGAGAGCAAGAGAGAGAGAGAGAGAGCAGAGTCGAGAGACGAGGCACGAGAGCGAGAGAGAGCAAGGAGAGTGAGCAAGAGAGAGAGCAAGAGATGAGAGAGAGCAAGGAGGGGAGCAGAAGAGAGAGAGAGCACGAGAGAGCAGAGGAGCAAGAGAGAGAGAGAGCAAGAGGCAGAGAGCGAGGAGAGAGAGCGAGAGAGAGAGAGAGTCAAAGAAGAGAGAGAGCGCAGATAGAGAGAGAGCAAGAGAGGAGAGAGGGAGAGCAAAGTGAGAGCAAGAGAGAGAGAGAGCAATGAGAGATGATGAGCAAGAAGAGAGAGAGAGAGCAGAGAGAGAGAGAGCATGAGAGAGAGAAGAGCAAGAGAGATGAGAGAGCAAGAGGAGGAGAGCCAAGAGAGAGAAGAGAGAGAGGGCAGAGGAGAAAGGTTCAGATGTCAGTTCAAGGACGGGGTGACTCCATAGTGTATGTGTGTTTACAGCTGTGTGTACTACAGACTACAAGTGCTTGTTCTGTGTGTGTATTGTGTGTATGTGTGTGTGTATGTGTGTATGTGTGTATGAGTGTGTGTGTGTGGTGTATGTGTGTGTGTAGTGTGTGTATGTGGGTGTATGTGTGTTATGTGTTGTATGTGTGTGTGTGTTGTGTATTTGTGTGTGTGTGGTATGTTGTGTGTGTATGGTCGTGTGTATGGTGTGTATGTGTGTGTTGTTGTGTGTGTCTGTGTGATGTGTGTGTGTAAGTGTATGTGTGTGTGCGTGTGTGTGTGTGTGTTGATGTGTGTGTGTGTGTGTGTGTGTGTGTGTCTGTGTATGTGCGAAGTGGGGGTGTGTGTGTCGTGTGTGTGTGTGTGTGTGTGTGTGTGTGTGTTGTTGTGTGTGTGTGTGCGTGAGTGTGTGCGTCTGTGTGTGCGTGTGTGTGCCACCACTTCTAAGTATTGTACTGCTAAATAAATAGCTGTAGATTCAGTAATTCTAAAAATTACCAACAGTGTTCTTAGCACTCATCACTTCTACTTTATATTTAAAACACAGAAAGTAATTAGGTTGTAAAAATTTAGCTTGTTGAGCTTCTAGGAGTGTTCTGACGTCACCCTCACTAGGCTTCGCCTGCTAGGTGATCCTCGCTAGTCAACCTATCTTCACTTATCTATGCTATATCTGCTCTATTTCCTGGTAAATAGCTTGCAGGAGTGAGTGACACGTGTTAACAGTGTCTTCAAGGCAGGGTTCTGGACCCCCAAAAAACAACCCAACGTGTGATGATATTTAAGTGGCAGTGATGCGATGACAAGTGCCAGATGCTGATGACGTAGCTTCTATCACTATTTGAAAATTCTTCACCTGTGATCTTTATAAAAACCGTATATGCGCAAGCATCCCGCGACCCTCAGTGTCACTTATGATAGATACACTTCACTTATATTGGGAATACACTTACATTCGGTGTTAAACTTTAATATGTATTAATCGTCACACAACTGTTGTTGACGTCACTGTTTCTGCAGGCAAATGCCACCTCCTTGTTATATATTATATTTTTCCTTTCTACTTCTTGCTTATTATTTTTTTTTTCACTCACTGTATGGATGCCCCACATTTCACTTGTTATCCAATCACTGAAATCTTGAACACCCGCTTCCACACCTCACTTGATCTCTTTGTATATTTGAATCTGTGTAGCAACAGAGCCTACTAAACACTAACGGTTTGAACTTTGAAATATTTAAAGGGATTTTCAGGCTTCCTTTGACTTTTTTTAACTAATAACTCTGGTTATCATGTAGGATTGTTCACTGACGTTGTCACTACCGGTGCTGATTACTGACTGCAGTTGTTGCACGCATAAAAAAATCCACTAAAGGTGATCTCGGTGCCTTGTGACCCACGTCTGCTGACTGACGGCGGTATGTGTGTGTGTGTAGTGTGAGTGTGTGTGTGTGGAGTGTGTGTGTGTGAGAGTGTGTGTGTGTGTTGGTGAGTGTGAGTGTATGTGGTGTGTGTTGTGAGTGTGTGTGTGTGTGTGTGTGTGGTGTGTCGTGTGTGTGTGTGTTGTGAGTGTGTGGTGTGTGAGTGTGTGTGTGAGTGTGTGTGAGGGTGTGTGTGTGAGTGTGTGTGTAGTGTGTGTGTGTGTGTGTGTGTGTGAGTGTGTGTGTTGTGAGTGTTGTGTGTGGAGTGTGTTGTGTGTGTGTGTTGTGTGTGTGAATTGTGTGTGAGTGTGTGTGTGTGTTGTGAGTGTGTGTGGATTGTGTTGTGTGTTGTGATGTGTGTGAGTGTGTGTGTGTGTGTGTGTCGGGGTTTTTGTGAGTGTGTGTGTGAGTTGTGTGTGTGTGAGTGTTGTGTGTGAGTGTGTGTGTGTGATTGTGTTTGTGTGTGGAGTGTGTGTGTGTGTGTGTGTGTGAGAGTGGTGTGTGAGTGTGTGTGTGTGTATGTGTGCGTGTGCGTGTGCGTGGTGCGTGTGGTGTGTGTGTGTGTGTGTGGGTGTGTGTGTGTGTGAGTGTGTGTGTGTGAGTGTGTGTGTGAGTGTGTGTGTGTGTATGTGTGTGTGAGTGTGTGTGTGTGATTGTGTGTGTGTGTGTGTGTGTGAGTGTGTGTGTGTGTGTGTGTGTGTGAGTGTGTGTGTGAGTGTGTTGTGTGTGAGTGGAAATTACCCAAAACCAGTAACTTTGCTCTGCTCGAGTGAGGTCTTCTTGACACCTCGACCAGTGTGTCCACCATTGCTATGTTGCTCTCTTCATATTCCTCCCTTGGCTTCCTGCAGTTCTGTGGTGGATTATACATCACTGCAATGACTACCGTATGTTTCCCAGTCCGAAGTGTACCTTCTATTTAATCCCTTCCTCCAATCTCGTCCATGCCCTCCATTTCCTAAAATCTCCATCGTTTTTTTACGAGCAGTGCAACCCCTCCTCCCCCCTCTGCTCCTATCTTTCCTCAGGATTCTATATCCGTGGGGGACGATTGCCATCTGTTATTGTTCTCAGTGAGTTTCGTTTCTGTGACTTCTATGATGTCTGGGGACTTCTCATTGATTCTTTCACGCCACTCCTTGTATTTATTCGTTATTCAATCCACATTCGTGTACCGAACCTTCAACTTCCTCTCTAAAACTGTGATCCTGGGAAAAGATTGGGGTTTGGGGATTGTGAGCCCTGGTGGGGGTCTCGGGAGGTTCCAGTCAGGGGTGGTGTGCATGCTGTGGTGTGTGGGTGCACCCACAATTAGTTGCATCACCTAGTTGTGGTTGTGGGAGTCGAGTCACAGCTCATGGTCCCAACCTCATAAACTGGCTGTTACTCAGTCACTCTTCCTGCTCCATGAGCTTTATCATACCTCTTCTTAAAGCTATGTATGATTCCTGCCTCCACTACATCACTACCCAGGCTATTCCTGTTCCTGAAAACTCTGTGACTGAATAAATACTTCATTACATCCCTTTGGTTCATGTGAGTCTGGGTGTGTGTGTACTCGCCTAATTGTTCTCACCTAATTGTGGTTGCAGGGGTCGAGACTCAGCTCCTGGCCCTGCCTCTTCACTGATCGCTACTGGGTCCTCTCTCTCTCTGCTTCCTGACCTTTGTCATACCTCTTCTTAAAACTATGTATGGTTCCTGCCTCCACTACTTCACTTGCTAGGCTATTCCACTTGCTGACAACTCTATGACTGAAGAAATACTTCCTAACGTCCCTGTGACTCGTCTGAGTCTTCAGCTTCCAGTTGTGACCCCTTGTCCCTGTGTCCCCTCTCTGGAACATCATATTCTGTCCACCGTGTCAATCTCTGCAGTATCTTGTATGTCAGTTATTTCTTGTCTCCCCTGACCCTTCTGTTCCTCGTGTTCGTCAGTTCGATTTCCCTTAACCTTTCCTCGTACGAATTCCTGAGCTCTGGGACTGTCTTGTTGCAAACCTTTGTTTTTCTCTAATTTCTTGACGTACTTGACAGGTGTTGGGTTCCCAGACTGGTGCTGCATTACTCCAGTTTGGGCCTAACAGACACAGTGTATCTGTTTGTTTGAACGATTTCTTATTATGTATCGGAACGCATCTCAGGTTGCCAGGCGCCCATATGCTGCAGCGGTTATTTGGTATGATGTGTGCCTCGTGATGTGCTCGGTGTTATGGTAACCCCTCAGGGCTTTCTCCCCTGGGTGAGGTCTGATAGTTCTTTGTCCCACTGAGCGCTATATCCGTCTGCGGGTTTCTTTTGCCCTCCATTCTTCATGACTTTGCTATTTGGCTGGATTGAATTCGAGAGCAGTTACTGGACCCATGTCAGCTCTCCAGGTCTCTTTGCAGTTTCCTGCTCAATCCTCGTCCGATTTAATTCTTCTCATTCAACTTCACGTCATCTGGGCGAACAGTGACTCTTCAGAGTCTATTCCTTCCATCATGTCGTTCCATATATCAAAAATAGCACTGGTTCTAAGAAACTGACCCCGTGGGACCCCGCTAGTACTGGCGCCCACCTGTGATACCTTTCACTTACCATTGACTGTTGCTGCATCCCTGTCAGGTATTCATTATCATTGCAGTAACCCTCCCTTTTACATGCGCCTAATCCTCCAGCTTCTGCGCACTAATCTCTTGTGGGGATGATGTCAAGGGCATCCTGCAGTCTAGTCAGAACAACGCAATCTACCCACCCTCCCTCTGTTTTACTTCTGTTACCTTTGTCATAAAAATTCCAGGAGGTTTGTGATACAAGATTTGCTTCCATGACCCATATGGTTTTATTATAATATTGTTCCTTTCCCAGGTGTTCGACCCACTCTCCTCTGATAATCTTCTCCATGACTTTGCACACAATAGACATGTCAAGAGAAGGTCCTGTAGTTTAGTGCCTGTTCTGTTTTCCTTTCTTATATATGGGGACTTACATTAGCTGTCTTCCATTATCAGGTAGTTGCCAGTTTAAGGGATGTTTTGAAGATTGGTGGTTAGAGGCACGCACAACATCTCTGTCCTTCTCTAAGGACCCTTGGGGGATATGTTGTCCCTGGTCCATCGCTTTGAGGTGTTCAAGGTCACTTAAGAGCTTTCTTCCCCTCCTCCTCAGTTGTCTGTTTGACATCCAACACTTGTTGGAATTCGCTCTTGAGGTTCTTTCTGTGCTGTCTTCCCAAGCCTTCGTCTCATACTGTAAAAACTTCCTTAATCTCTGATCAGCTTCCTCACATACCTCCTGACTCATTTCTAGTGAGTTCTCACCTTCTGACCTTAATCTGATCACATGGTCGTTTGTGTTGTCTTCCTCCTGATGTGGCTATACAGACAGTTTCAGGTCCGTCTTGATTCTCGATGCTATGTCATTTTCATAGTATTCGTGGGACTCCCTCCTTACCTGAGCGTACTCATTCCTGGCTCTGCGAGACTGATCTCTCCTATATTGTGTGTTCTCTGCCTTCTGTTCTTTTCTAATTCTTCTATTGCACTTTGTTTTGCCTTCCTCACACCGTCGGGTTAAACAGGGGTCGTTCTGGTCTTCCCTGTTGTACAGTTGCCTCTTGGGAATTAAAACCTTTTCCACTGCTCTTGCATTTGTTGCTTTTACATATTCCATCATTTCATTTACCTGGTTTTCCTGGCAGTTCTCATGTCCCTCTTGACCCTCCCACAGAAGTTCTTCGGAACCCTAAAGTAGTCCCTTTTTTATAGTCAGGCATTTCCATTCAACTCCTGTTTTTTCCTCCACTTGCAGCCTGTACTATGTATTTCAAAGGTGTGTGTGTGTGTGTATTCAACCCAGGGACAACAAGGCCTGTTATCCGGGTGTAAGGGGGCAGCAAACGGCAGAACAAACACAGCTGCTCAACAGTGCTCAACAGCTCTTAGTTTGAAAATGACAAGGTATGAGAGGTGGATGATGTCCACAACATATTACGATTGCAAGATCCTCCTTCTCATTAGCTGAACCTGTGTATGATCGAACGATGGGGCACCCATGTTCGACCTTTAGTACTAGTTTGCTGGGTTGGGGACGATAGCCTTGCAATGAGAGTGTGTAAATGCGCTGAATAAAAGAGTACATACTCTTTGTATGGCCACAGGGTTTATGTGAAAGGTTTGTGTGTGTGTGTATGTTTGTTTGGTGTGTGTTGTGTGTGTGTGTTGTGTGTGTGTGGTGTTGTGTGTGTGTGATGTGTGTGTGTTGTGTAGTAT
>NC_069492.1:5463780-5473780 GCF_026875155.1 Cherax quadricarinatus | reverse complement strand
AGTGTGTGTGAGGTGTGGCTGTGTGTGTCGTGAGTGTGTGTTTGTGATGTGAAGTGTGTGTGTGTGTGTGTGTGTGTGTTTGTGTTGTACTCACCTAGTTGTACTCCTAGTTGAGGTTGCGGGGGTCGAGTCGGCAGCTCCTTGCTGGGCCCGCCTCTTCACTGATCGCAGTCTACTAGGTCCTCTCCCCGAGACGCCGTGAGCTTTATCATACCTCTGCTAAAGCTATGTATGGATCTGCCTCCACACATCGTTCCCAAACTATTCCACTTATGAAATACTCTGTGGCTTGAAGAAATACTTCCTAATCCCTCTGATTGCATCTGTGTCTTTAGCTTTCCAAACTGGTCCTATTGTTGCTGTGTCCAAACTCTGGAAATCCTGTCTTTGTCCACCTTGTCACTTCCCTCAGATATTTGGTATGTCGTCTTCATGTACCCCCTAACTCTCTGTTCTCCAGTGTCGTAGGTTGATTTCCTTTAACCTCTCCTCGTAGTAGGACATACCTTTCTTAGCTCTGGACTACTAGTCTTGTGCAAAACCTTGCACTTTCTTTAGTTTCTTTACGTGCTTGGTTGTGTGGGTTCCAAACTGGTGCCGCATACTCAAACTAGGTGGGAGCACTAAAAAGTATACGGTGTACGGGAGTTCCTGAACGATTCCCTATTAAGATGTCGGAATGTGTTCTGAGGTTTGCTAGGCGCCATATGCTGCAGCAGTAATTTGGATTGATGTGCGCTTCAGGAGATGTGCCTGGTGTTATACTCCACCCAAGATCCTTTTCCTTGAGTGAGGGTTTTAGTCTCTGACCCCCTAGACTGTACTCTCTGCGGCCTTCTTTGGCCCTTCCCAATCTTCATGACTTTGCAATTGGTGGGATTGAACTCCAGGAAGCCAATTGCTGGACCAGGTCTGCTGCCTGTCCAGATCCCTTTGTAGTTCTGCCTTGGGTTTTCTTTTTTCGATCGCTGTGTAATCTTCTCATCAACTACACGTTCATCTGCA
This sequence comes from Cherax quadricarinatus, assembly GCF_026875155.1. NCBI lineage: Eukaryota > Metazoa > Arthropoda > Malacostraca > Decapoda > Parastacidae > Cherax > Cherax quadricarinatus. The sequence continues at coordinate 5,472,775 of NC_069492.1, read as the reverse complement.
AAAACAGGACACTCCAGAGGTCTATCCTTCCCAGTCATGTCGTTCACATATACAGAAACAGCATGGGTCCTAGACTGACCCTGCGGGGACCCGCTGTCACAGGGTGCCACTCTGACACCTCGGCCATCGTACCAAGACTCGCTGCAGGTCTTCCTGACAAGGATTTCCCTGATCCATTTGTAGTGAGTCCCTGTTATCCCTGCTTGGTCCTCCAGTTTTGCACGATCTCTTTGTGGGGAACTGTGGTCAAAGCTCTTCTTCTTGCAGTCCTAGAAATGCAATCCACCACCCTCTCTCTTTGTCTTAACTGCTGTACCATGTCATAGAACTCCAGTAGGTTTGTGACACAGGATTTCCCGTCCTAGAAACCATTTGGCTGCTGTTGAATGAGATCATCCTTTCTAGGTGTATCCACACCACTCTTCTCTGATAATTTACTCCAAGGATTTGCATTACTATACATGTCAGTGACACTGGTCTGTAGTTAACGCTTCAAGGTCTTCTCTCGAGTCTCACTTTTTTAAAGATGGGGACTACATTTGTCTGTCTTCCTTGCCTCAAGGCAATTCCCTGTTTCCGGATAGATGTATTGAATATTGTTGTTAGGGGTATCTCATAGCGCATCTGCTCCGCTTCAATACCATGGGGAGATGTTATATGGCCCCATTGCCTTTGAGGTTATCTAGCTCACTCAGAAGCCTTTCCCTTCTTACTTCGGTTCGTGTGCAGACTGTGTCCAGCACTTGGTGGTGGCCCCACCTCTCCGTCTTTCTGGGTCCTTCTGTCTCCTCTGTGAACACTTCTTTGAGTCTCTTGTTGAGTTCTTCACATATACATTCCGGTCATTCTGTTGATTGTCTCTGCCTTCCTTCCTTAGCCTGATTACTGGTCCTTGACTGTTGTTTTCCTCCTGATGTGGCTGTACAATACAGTTTCGGGTCAGATTTGGCTTTCGCTGCTTATGTATTTTGATTATGTCTTTGGGCCTCCCTTCTATCTGTGCATATCGTTTTGGCTTACGACTGTTCTCCTTATTCTCTGGGTCCTTTGCCTTCTATATTCTTCACATTCACTAGCACATTGAGTTTTGCTCCCTGCACCTTTGGGTAAACCATGGGCTCATCTGGTCTTTTTCATTACTCCTGTTACCCTTGGCGTAAAAACCTATCTCAGCCTCCTTGCATTTTGTTGCTACATATTCCATCATCTCATTAACTGGCTTCCCTGCCTGTTATCTGTCTCACTGAAACCCCGTTCAGGTAGTTCTCTATTCCTGAGTAGTCCCTGTCTTGTAGTTTGGCTTCATTCGTCCGGCCTTCCTGTTCTCCTCCACTTGTTAGCTCTATGTGTTTTCGAAGCTAAACACATGGGTCACTGGCCCAGGGGTCGTTATATGTGATGTCCTACGATATTCTGCACTACTGAGGGTGAATACTAAGTCCAGCCTTGCTGGTTCATCCTCTCCTCTCTCTTTGTAGTGTCCCTTACGTGTGGTACATGAAAGTTCTCCAAGTCCACCCTCCATCATCTTAAGCCCTCATGTATCTTGGCCCCCATGTGGTTCCAAGTTCTCCCAATCCGTTCATGTGGTTAAGTCCCCATGATCAGGGTTTGCACTGCAGCAACTGAGCTCTTCTGGGCTTAGAGGTGTCAACCATCGTCTGTGCTCTCGTTCGTACTCTTGCTTGGCGCCTCCTCTGTTCTGGTGGTGGGTTTATACATGCACTGCATATTTCCACTTTGGGACTCAGAGTGAAGTGTTCCACTATGTAATCACTGTCTTCTCGCTAATCTCTCTCTCCAGCTCATCAAAATTCCAGCGATTTTTGATCAGCGCAAAACGAACTCCTCCACCCCCCCTGTTCCCTCTGTCTTTCCTCACGGGATTTGGTATCCCCGTTGGACTAGATGCATCTGTTATCATACTGTAAGCTTGGTTTCTGATAAGAGCTATGATGTCGGTTGTTGCTTTCTTTGACTCTTTCGTGCCAATCCTCCCCTACCCATTATTTCCGCTTGATTCCATCAGCGTGTGATGTACCTTACCTTCAGTTTCCTTTCCAAAAGCACTGTGGTTTGGGGGGCTGTGGGGGTGGGGAGACTCGGTAGGCGATACTGTGGGTGTCTTTATAGCTCGATGTTTGGGTGGAGGCTGGGGGGTATGGATTGTTAGTGTGTGTTGGGATGGTTTGTGATAGGGTGTATGAGTTCTGAGAGTAGTTGTGGTGTGTGCTTGTCCCTTGCTGTTCTGTCCTTGCTCTGAATGATCTCTGCTGAATTTCCCAACCTTGTTCTTTATCTTGCCTAGATCCTGTTCGTTTTTTTGTCCTCTCCTCCAGCTGCTGTCGTTCTGATTTTGTTCTCTCAGTCTCTGTGTAGGAAAACCTCTATGTATCTGCAGAGTATTTCATATCGTGGTTTCTCTTGGAGGATCTGTTCCGCCCTGTTTCCGTCCTGAGAATCAGCTTCGAATGGTCGGTTTTCCCCTTCGAGTACCCCCTATTCTCTGAAAATTTACAATTCGCCATCTCTTCACCTATTTCCGTGATGATTTTCTCAATCTCCTTTCCTTCTTCTGCTTCCTTACAGTGTGGTTGTCTTTTCTCTCTCCTGAAGCAACGGGTACATAAATGGATAAACACTGATTTTGCCTCTTTTTCCTCATTGCTCACCCTCTGTGACTCTGGATCCTGCCTGTATGTGGTCAGTTTCTCCTGATTTTTCCAGTGGCTCTTGATGCCTTGCTGTGCCTCAGCATTCGACCTATCACCCTCTCCATCTGAACAGCTGATCTTCCCTATTCACTCCTTGGGTCCATCCCTTGACAGATTGATTGTGACCTTAGCATAATTCATAATCCTTCATTCTGTTTCAGCCTCGCAGCTTATATGTGTGTCTTCTCTGGTCAAGCTGCCCCTGTAAACTCGCCCAGCCTATTTATCTAACTTCTAGGACCCTTATTTGGCTACTGCAGTTTCGACTTGGTGCGCCTCCCAATCTTTGTTTCCTGCTCAACCTCCTTTCCATATTTACAGAGAGTCCTGTTCTCCATTTTTCAGAAAAGCTCTCCTAATTTTGTCTTCTCCCACTCGTTGTTCCATCCTTTTCCACTGCCCTCATCCGCTCCATCCCTACCCGAACCATTGCTCATCGATCCTTGGTTCCTGCGAGTCCCCAACATTTTTTTTTTTTTTTTTTTTTTTTTTTTTTTTTTTTTTTAAGTGTAGGAGGGGGGGAGAGTTTGCAGGGAAAATGGGGACTCGATGCAGAGAGCAGTAAGAAGAGAGAGAGCAAGTATGCGAGAGAGAGAGCAAGAGAGGGACGAGAGCAAAGGAGGAGATCGAGAGAGAGAGAGAGCAAGAGAGAGAGAGCAAGAGAAGAGCGAAGCACGAGAGGAGACGAGAGCAAGATGATGAGAGCAAGAGAGAGAGCAAAGAGAGAGAGACGAGAAGAAGATGAACAGGTCAGAGCTAGAGACCGCCAGCCCCCCCCACCCGCCGAGAGAGAGAGAGAGATAGCGAGAGAGGATGAAGAGAGAGAGAGGAGGAGAGAGGAGAGAGAACGAGAGCAAGAGTAGAGAGGAGAGGAGAGCAAGTGTGAGAGCAAAGAGAGAGAGAGAAGAGCAAGAGAGAGAGCAAGAGAGAGAGAGACGAGCCAAAGAGAGAGAGAGGCAAGAGAGAGAGAGAGAGCAAGAGAGGGAGAGAGGCAAGAGATGAGTGGCGGGCAAGAGAGCGAGAGAGAGCACAAGAGAGAGAGCAAGAGAGAGAGCAACGGAGAGAGAGAGAGCAAGAGAGAGGGCAGAGAGAGAGAGAGCAAGAGAGAGCAAAGAGAGAGAGAGGAGCAAGATGAGAGCGAGAGGAGAGAGAGAGCAGAGAGGGAGAGAGCGAAAAGAGAGGGAGGAGAGCAGAGAGAGATCGAAGAGTGAGAGAGAGAAGCAAGAGATGAGAGCAAGAGAGAGAGAGCAAGATGAGGGAGAGAGCCAGAGAGAAGAGAGCAAGAGAGAGAGCAAGGAGAGGAGGAGAGAGAGAGCAAGAGAGCAAGAGAGAGTGAGGAGAGAGAGACGCAGAGGAGAGAGAGAGAGAGCGAGAGCAAGAGAGGGAGAGAGCTAGAGAGTCGAGCAAAAAAGAGAGAGATGAGAGCGACGAGAGAAGTGAGCAAGAGAGGAGAGCATAAGAGAGAGAGAGAGAGAGCAAGAGAGAGAGAGAGCAAGAGAAGAGAGAGAGCAAGAGAGAGAGAGAGAGAGCAGAGTCGAGAGACGAGGCACGAGAGCGAGAGAGAGCAAGGAGAGTGAGCAAGAGAGAGAGCAAGAGATGAGAGAGAGCAAGGAGGGGAGCAGAAGAGAGAGAGAGCACGAGAGAGCAGAGGAGCAAGAGAGAGAGAGAGCAAGAGGCAGAGAGCGAGGAGAGAGAGCGAGAGAGAGAGAGAGTCAAAGAAGAGAGAGAGCGCAGATAGAGAGAGAGCAAGAGAGGAGAGAGGGAGAGCAAAGTGAGAGCAAGAGAGAGAGAGAGCAATGAGAGATGATGAGCAAGAAGAGAGAGAGAGAGCAGAGAGAGAGAGAGCATGAGAGAGAGAAGAGCAAGAGAGATGAGAGAGCAAGAGGAGGAGAGCCAAGAGAGAGAAGAGAGAGAGGGCAGAGGAGAAAGGTTCAGATGTCAGTTCAAGGACGGGGTGACTCCATAGTGTATGTGTGTTTACAGCTGTGTGTACTACAGACTACAAGTGCTTGTTCTGTGTGTGTATTGTGTGTATGTGTGTGTGTATGTGTGTATGTGTGTATGAGTGTGTGTGTGTGGTGTATGTGTGTGTGTAGTGTGTGTATGTGGGTGTATGTGTGTTATGTGTTGTATGTGTGTGTGTGTTGTGTATTTGTGTGTGTGTGGTATGTTGTGTGTGTATGGTCGTGTGTATGGTGTGTATGTGTGTGTTGTTGTGTGTGTCTGTGTGATGTGTGTGTGTAAGTGTATGTGTGTGTGCGTGTGTGTGTGTGTGTTGATGTGTGTGTGTGTGTGTGTGTGTGTGTGTCTGTGTATGTGCGAAGTGGGGGTGTGTGTGTCGTGTGTGTGTGTGTGTGTGTGTGTGTGTGTGTTGTTGTGTGTGTGTGTGCGTGAGTGTGTGCGTCTGTGTGTGCGTGTGTGTGCCACCACTTCTAAGTATTGTACTGCTAAATAAATAGCTGTAGATTCAGTAATTCTAAAAATTACCAACAGTGTTCTTAGCACTCATCACTTCTACTTTATATTTAAAACACAGAAAGTAATTAGGTTGTAAAAATTTAGCTTGTTGAGCTTCTAGGAGTGTTCTGACGTCACCCTCACTAGGCTTCGCCTGCTAGGTGATCCTCGCTAGTCAACCTATCTTCACTTATCTATGCTATATCTGCTCTATTTCCTGGTAAATAGCTTGCAGGAGTGAGTGACACGTGTTAACAGTGTCTTCAAGGCAGGGTTCTGGACCCCCAAAAAACAACCCAACGTGTGATGATATTTAAGTGGCAGTGATGCGATGACAAGTGCCAGATGCTGATGACGTAGCTTCTATCACTATTTGAAAATTCTTCACCTGTGATCTTTATAAAAACCGTATATGCGCAAGCATCCCGCGACCCTCAGTGTCACTTATGATAGATACACTTCACTTATATTGGGAATACACTTACATTCGGTGTTAAACTTTAATATGTATTAATCGTCACACAACTGTTGTTGACGTCACTGTTTCTGCAGGCAAATGCCACCTCCTTGTTATATATTATATTTTTCCTTTCTACTTCTTGCTTATTATTTTTTTTTTCACTCACTGTATGGATGCCCCACATTTCACTTGTTATCCAATCACTGAAATCTTGAACACCCGCTTCCACACCTCACTTGATCTCTTTGTATATTTGAATCTGTGTAGCAACAGAGCCTACTAAACACTAACGGTTTGAACTTTGAAATATTTAAAGGGATTTTCAGGCTTCCTTTGACTTTTTTTAACTAATAACTCTGGTTATCATGTAGGATTGTTCACTGACGTTGTCACTACCGGTGCTGATTACTGACTGCAGTTGTTGCACGCATAAAAAAATCCACTAAAGGTGATCTCGGTGCCTTGTGACCCACGTCTGCTGACTGACGGCGGTATGTGTGTGTGTGTAGTGTGAGTGTGTGTGTGTGGAGTGTGTGTGTGTGAGAGTGTGTGTGTGTGTTGGTGAGTGTGAGTGTATGTGGTGTGTGTTGTGAGTGTGTGTGTGTGTGTGTGTGTGGTGTGTCGTGTGTGTGTGTGTTGTGAGTGTGTGGTGTGTGAGTGTGTGTGTGAGTGTGTGTGAGGGTGTGTGTGTGAGTGTGTGTGTAGTGTGTGTGTGTGTGTGTGTGTGTGAGTGTGTGTGTTGTGAGTGTTGTGTGTGGAGTGTGTTGTGTGTGTGTGTTGTGTGTGTGAATTGTGTGTGAGTGTGTGTGTGTGTTGTGAGTGTGTGTGGATTGTGTTGTGTGTTGTGATGTGTGTGAGTGTGTGTGTGTGTGTGTGTCGGGGTTTTTGTGAGTGTGTGTGTGAGTTGTGTGTGTGTGAGTGTTGTGTGTGAGTGTGTGTGTGTGATTGTGTTTGTGTGTGGAGTGTGTGTGTGTGTGTGTGTGTGAGAGTGGTGTGTGAGTGTGTGTGTGTGTATGTGTGCGTGTGCGTGTGCGTGGTGCGTGTGGTGTGTGTGTGTGTGTGTGGGTGTGTGTGTGTGTGAGTGTGTGTGTGTGAGTGTGTGTGTGAGTGTGTGTGTGTGTATGTGTGTGTGAGTGTGTGTGTGTGAGTGTGTGTGTGTGTGTGTGTGTGAGTGTGTGTGTGTGAGTGTGTGTGTGAGTGTGTGTGTGAGTGTGTGTGTGTGAGTGTGTGTGTGAGTGTGTGTGTGTGAGTGTGTGTGTGAGTGTGTGTGTGAGTGTGTGTGTGTGAGTGTGTGTGTGTAAGTGTGTGTGTGAGTGTGTGTGTGAGTGTGTGTGTGTGTGGGGTGTGTGTGTGAGTGTGTTGTGGTGTGTGTCTGTGAGTGTGTGTGTGTGTGTGTGTGTGTGAGTGTGTGTGTGTGTGAGTGTGTGTGTGTGAGTGTGTGTGTGTGTGTGTGTGTGAGTGTGTGTGTGTGAGTGTGTGTGTGAGTGTGTGTGTGTGAGTGTGTGTGTTGAGTGTGTGTGTGTGTGTGTGGGGAGTTGTGTGTGAGTGTGTGTGTGTGAGTGTGTGTGTGAGTGTGTGTGTGAGGTTGTGTGAGTGTGTGTGTGAGTAGTGTGTGTGTGAGTGTGTGTGTGTGGAGTGTGTGTGTGAGTATAAATGACTTGTTTGGTAGCTGTAGAGCGGGTAGTTAAATGATATACTTCTTCGGAGGCTTCTTAGTTTATTGATAAGTAGTGGTGAGTTACACAGGCTTGTGTGTTTGTGCCCATGGCCCGGGCAGGGCCATGCCCACGAGAGAGAGCTGGGAGTACTTGTGTCTTGATGCCAGGCCGCTGTGTGAGTGAGGGCGAGGCAAGTCTGGGCATACTGAAGTGGCAAGGCCTATAGATGGCAGCACCTGAGTGGCGCGAAATATGATCTAAGCTGGCAGACAGCATGGGCTGTCTGTGCAGACAGTACAGGCTGTCTACATGAGTGTGTGTCTTGTGAAATAAACAATTAGTATTAACAGAATACAGAAACAAATGCCACAGTGTTACTGTTACGCTGACACACAGTGTTACTGTTATGCTGACACACAGTGTTACTGTTACGCTGACACACAGTGTTACTGTTACGCTGACACACAGTGTTACTGTTACGCTGACACACAGTGTTACTGTTACGCTGACACACAGTGTTACTGTTACGCTGACACACAGTGTTACTGTTACGCTGACACACAGTGTTACTGTTACCCTGACGCACAGTGTTACTGTTACGCTGACACACAGTGTTACTGTTACGCTGACGCACAGTGTTACTGTTACGCTGACACACAGTGTTACTGTTACGCTGACGCACAGTGTTACTGTTACGCTGACGCACAGTGTTACTGTTACGCTGACGCACAGTGTTACTGTTACGCTGACGCACAGTGTTACTGTTACGCTGACGCACAGTGTTACTGTTACGCTGACGCACAGTGTTACTGTTACGCTGACGCACAGTGTTACTGTTACGCTGACGCACAGTGTTACTGTTACGCTGACGCACAGTGTTACTGTTACGCTGACGCACAGTGTTACTGTTACGCTGACGCACAGTGTTACTGTTACGCTGACGCACAGTGTTACTGTTTTCGCTGACGCACAGTGTTACTGTTACGCTGACGCACAGTGTTACTGTTACGCTGACGCACAGTGTTACTGTTACGCTGACGCACAGTGTTACTGTTACGCTGACGCACAGTGTTACTGTTACGCTGACGCACAGTGTTACTGTTACGCTGACGCACAGTGTTACTGTTACGCTGACGCACAGTGTTACTGTTACGCTGACGCACAGTGTTACTGTTTTCGCTGACGCACAGTGTTACTGTTACGCTGACGCACAGTGTTACTGTTACGCTGACGCACAGTGTTACTGTTACGCTGACGCACAGTGTTACTGTTACGCTGACGCACAGTGTTACTGTTACGCTGACGCACAGTGTTACTGTTACGTGACGCACAGTGTTACTGTTACGCTGACGCACAGTGTTACTGTTACGCTGACGCACAGTGTTACTGTTACGCTGACGCACAGTGCTACTGTTACGCTGACGCACAGTGTTACTGTTACGCTGACGCACAGTGCTACTGTTACGCTGACGCACAGTGCTACTGTTACGCTGACGCACAGTGCTACTGTTACGCTGACGCACAGTGCTACTGTTACGCTGAGCACGGCACTGTTACGCTGACGACATGACTGTTGCGACGACAGTGTACTGTTTTCGCTGACGCCCCAGTGCTACTGTTACGCTGCGCACAGTGTACGTTACGCTGACGCACGTGCTACGTTACCTGACGCACAGTGTACTGTTACGTGACGCACATGCTATGTT
>NC_069492.1:5443042-5463280 GCF_026875155.1 Cherax quadricarinatus | reverse complement strand
AGTACTTTGTTACTCACCGTGTCAGTGAATACGTTGTTACTCACCTGTGTCAGGTGAAGTACTGTTGTTACTCACCTGTGTCATGTGAAGTACTGTTGTTACTCACCTGTGTGTCAGGTGAAGGACTAGATTTTAATGCCCTAGATGCCCCAAGATGCAAGAAAACCACCACCAAGACCACCACCACCACCACCACCGTCAAGTGTCGCGCTGTCTTCTGGTCTATCTTGTGATGCAGTGGTTCCTGCGTCACTTTGTGTCCCGCTGGTTCCTTGATCACCTGGTTGCTCGGTGGTTCCAGACGTAGCAGTTGCTTGAGTGTAGGCAGCTGCCAGCAACACAGTCGCCAACAGGAACAACACAGTTCTCATTGTGATGATGGCCTCAACTTACTGTTGAACATATAAAGTGTTACATTAACATCTGTTTAATGATGAAACACGAGGCTGGACTCAAGCTAAGAGACAAACATTATAATGTTTACTCTAATATATGTCTGCTTCAGGAGCTCACCCTCTATAAGGGAAAATAATTTGACCTACCCGACTCTTTTTTTTTTAAGCTGACTGTTTAATTATCTCTGAGCTGCATGACCTCTTTCGGACTTAGTGAATCGCCGTACAAACAATATCCATGATATTGTCTGAAGATGTGTGTGAACATGCAGATCTTACGTTACGTTAATGTTTTTTCACTGTTAATGAATTGGGTACACAAACACACACATACACACACACACTCACACACACACACACACACTCACACACACACACACACACACACACACACACACACACACACACACACACACACGCAGACACACACACACATACACACACTCACACACACACACACACACACACCACACACACACACACACAGTGTGGAATAGCCTAGAAAATGACGTAGTGGAGGCAGGAACCATACAGTTTTAAGACGAGGTTTGATAAAGCTCATGGAGCGGGGAGAGAGGGTCTAGTAGCAACCGGGGAAGAGGCGGGGCCAGGAGCTAGGACTCGACCCCTGCAACCACAAATAGGTGAGTACAAATAGGTGAGTACACACACGCAGACACACACACACATACACATACACACACACACTCACACACACACAACACACACACACACACACACACGCGCAGACACACACACACATACACTAACACACACACACACACACACACACACACACACACACACACACACACACACGCAGACACACACACACACACACACACACACACACACACACACACACAACACACACACAAAAACACACACACACACACACACAGACACACACACACACACGCAGCACATACACAACACACACACACACACACACACACACACACGCAGACACACACATAATACACACATACACACACACAACCCACACACACACGCAGACACACACACACACACACACACAACACACACACACCACAAAAACACACACACACAACACACACACACACACACAACGCAGACACACACACACGCAGACACTCACACACACACACAACACACACACAAAAACACACACACACACACACACACACACGCAGCACATACACACACACACCACACACACACACACACACACACACACACACACACACACACAACACGCAAGACACACACATATACACACATACACACACAACACCCACACACATACGCAGACACACACACACACACACGCAGACACACACACACATACACTCACACACACACACACACACACACACACACACACAACACACACACACACACACGCAGACACACACACACATACACTCACACACACACAACACACACACAAAAACACACACACACACACACACACGCAGCACATACACACACACACACACACACACACACGCAGACACACACATATACACACATACACACACACACCAGTGCTATTTTTGGTATATGTGAACGACATGACGGAAGGGTTAGACTCAGAAGTGTCCCTGTTTGCAGATGATGTGAAGTTAACGAGGAGAATTAAATCTGATGAGGACCAGGCAGGACTTCAAAGAGACCTGGACAGACTGGACACCTGGTCCAGCAAATTGCTTCTCGAATTTAATCCTGCCAAATGCAAAGTCATGAAGATAGGGGAAGGGCACAGAAGACCGCAGACAGAGTATAGGCTAGGTGGCCAAAGACTGCAAACCTCACTCAAGGAGAAAGATCTTGGGGTGAGTATAACACCGAGCATGTCTCCGGAAGCACACATCAATCAGATAACTGCTGCAGCATATGGGCGCCTGGCAAACCTGAGAACAGCATTCCGACAACCTTAGTAAGGAATCATTCAAGACACTGTACACCGTGTATGTCAGGCCCATACTGGAGTATGCAGCACCTGTTTGGAACCCGCACTTGATAAAGCACGTCAAGAAACTAGAGAAAGTACAAAGGTTTGCAACAAGGTTAGTTTCCAGAGCTAAGGGGAATGTCCTATGAAGAAAGATTAAGGGAAATCGGCCTGACGACACTGGAGGACAGGAGGGTCAGGGGAGACATGATAACGACATATAAAATACTGCGTGGAATAGACAAGGTGGACAAGGACAGGATGTTCCAGGGAGGGGACACAGAAACAAGAGGCCACAATTGGAAGTTGAAGACACAAATGAGTCAGGAGAAAAATGGGGAAGATTTCTTCAGTCAAAGAGTTGAAAGGGCAGTGAATAGCCTAAAAAATGAGTGTGGAGGCAGGAACCATACACATTTTAGACGGGGTTTTTGATAAAGCTCAGGGAAAGGGGGGAGAGAGAGGGTCTAGTAAAACCCGGGGAAAAGAGGCGGGCCAGGAGTTTAGGACTGGGCCCCCTAAACCCCACAATAGGTGATAAAAAAGGGTGAGTACACCCAACACACACGCAGACCCCAAAACACACGCACACACACACACACACCAACACACACACACACAAACACACACAAACCACCCCCACACACGCGAAAATAAAAACCCCCACACACACACACAACACACACGAGACACACACTTACACACACACACACACACACACACACACACACACACACACATAACCACCACCCACACATGCAGACACCCCAACACATGCACAACACCACCACACACACACACAAAACCACACAACTCACCACACACAGGCACACCACATACAAACAACAGGGTCCGGGGGGGTGCGGAGGGGGGTAACAAGGCTCGGATCCTTGGGTTGTAAGGGTGAATAACGTAGCGTATCAGCGGTAGTAAAAAACAGTAACAATATACGAGTGTAATTAAAAATTTTATTAAAGAAATTGGGGGGGGAAAGCTAAAAACAAAATATTTAAAATCGAAAAACCTTTGGGGGGTCTTAGGCACTTTTCCCCACATTGGCAGGGGTAGGCCGAAGAAGTGACGTCTGACAAGTTGTGTGCCATTATACATATAAAAAAAAGTGTATAAATTGAAGTGTTATTTCATCATGAAGGTGAAATCCCCGTGAGGAAGGGGGATGTATGAAATATATGGTTATAAACATCAGGGTGAAGGACCCCCAAAATAGGGATTTAAGCCTAGTCGAGGGGATTTTCGTCATAAGCACGGGACTGTCACCGCACCTTGAGCGGAATTTTATTCCCCTATTTGTGGTTTCATTTTGACGGATGGCTGGCCTTGAAATACTTTTTGAACGGTCATCATCTAAAGCATTACCAAAATTAAATAGAAATAGCAAGAATAGAGAATAAGTGTTGACGAGTGTGAGAAGGTAGGTGGGACAAGCTTTTAAGGGAAACTTTGAAAGAGGGTGTAGGGTCAAGTCCCAGGAGGGTTGTGTCAGGTCACAAGAAGTTGCGGCCCATTACACCGCAAAGAACTCTCACCCCACATACACTCCACACACACCACATGCCCCACGCACACGGCGGGTTTTACAAACCGGTAGTTATTAGCAGTAAAAATATTAGAAGCTAGGAAGTCCTCTTCAATGTGAACAAGGAAAATGATAATACCAAAAAACAATTAATAGGGAAATCCGAAAGGGAAATAAGTGGGGGAGTAGCAAAATTTGGGGGACAAATGAGACAAAATTTGTGCCTACAGGGCGGATCTTTCAACCCTCATCTACCCCCCCCTAACCTCCCTCCACACACAAGCACACACACAAAAGGGTAGACATCAACACCACACAAATACACCCCACACACACACACATCACACACCCACACTAAACACACACATACACACAACAATACACAAACACACATACATAAAACTTTCACAGCACAACCATGACACAAAATGTTTGCAGATGATGTAAGTTAATGAGGAAATTAAAATTTTTGATGAGGCGGGCAGGACTTCAAAGAGACCGGGACAGATGGACCCGGGCCAGCAAAAGGCTTCTCGAAATTTTAAACCTGCCAAAGCAAAGTCAGAAAATGGGGAAGGGGGACAGAAGACCACAGACAGAGTATGGGTAGGTGGGGAAAGACGCAAACCCCCAAGGAGAAAGATCTTGGGGTGAGTTAACCCGAGCTGTCTCCGGAAGCCACTCAATCAGTAAATGCTGCAGCATATGGGGCCCGGCAAACCCGAGAACGCATTCCGCACCTTTGTAAGGAATATTCAAGACATGTCACCCGGGATGTCAGGCCCATACTGGAGTATGCAGCACCTGTTTTGGGAAACCCCCACTTGATAAAGACGTAAGAAACTAGAGAAAGTAAAAGGTTTTAACAAAGGGTTTGTCCAAACTAAAGGGGAAAATTCCATAAGAAAGATTAAGGGAAATCGGCCTGACGAACTGGGGACAGGAGGGGAGGGGAGACATGATAACGCATATAAAATACTGGTAGAATAGACAAGGGGACAAGGACAGGTGTTCCAGGGGGGGACAAGAAACAAGAGGCCACAATTGGGAATTGAAAAACAAATGGTAGAGAGATAGTAGGAGTATTTTTTCAGTCATAGAGTTTTTTAAAGGGAGTGGAAAGCCCGAAAAATGCGTAGTGGAAAACGGAACCATCACGTTTTAAGACAGGTTGAAAACTCAGGGCGGGGAGAAAGGGGGGTTTTTAGAACCGGTGAAGGGCGGGGCCAGGGCTAGGATCGACCCCCGCAACCACAAATAGGTGAGTACAAATGGTGGTCACAAACCAAACACCCCAAAACCACCACCAAAAATACAAACACAACCACACCAAAATCACCACCACACGCACCACACACAACCCAACACACACACCAACAAACACCCACCACCACCACACCATACATAACACACCACACACACACACACACACCCACATACACCCCAGACACGCACACACCACACAACCACCCACACACACATCCACACACACACACCACAATACACACACACCACAACACACACACACACACACACCACCACCACACACACCCACCCACACCACACAACACAACACGCACGACTAACCCCAACCCCCCACCATTGACACCCCCCCTCCCCTAACCACCCCTCCCCCCTTTCCCCAACCACCTCTCCCCCTTCCTAACCCCCCTCCCACTTCCCCAAACCCCCCACTTAGCCACCTACTCCTCCCCCAAACCCCCCTGCCCCTCCCCAAAACCCTCTAACCCCCCCCCAAATTCCTCCCCCCCTTCAATTCCTCCTCCCCCCCCCTAACCATCCCTCCCCCCCTCTCCCTCAAACCACAAACCCCCCCCCCCCAAATCTTAACCCCATAACCATCCTCTCCCTCCCCCACAACCTCTATACTCTTCTCCTAACCTCTATTCCCTACCCCTAACCACCCGCCCCCCCCTTCGTAGGCAACGGGGAACCAGAACCAGGGGGAGGACGAGGGGCTCCAAGGGACAAATTTGGGAGGGAGGAATCGGAGGGATCAAAAAAAGGGGGGAAAAGACGGGGGAAAGGGAGATAGATGAGCAAAAAAAGGGAAGAGGGAAGAGAGGTTAGCAGCAGAATAGAAGGGGGAAGCAACAGGCCACAACAGCAAAATCAAGATAGAGATTTTAAAAGAGGAGTGAGAATCCGAAACAGAAAGAGAAAAAGATTTTACAGAAGAACATTGGCATGGTACATCAAACACAGACAAAGGTCTGAAGGATGCGGGGAAATAAAAGTATACAGAGGCCTGTCAAACCCAAGGGCCCGGTACAGACCCGGGGCCCCGGGGCGATGACCCCGCAACTCTCTCCCGGGAAACTCCAGGTAAAAATGGGGGAAAACAAAGAAGGGAGACACTAGGCAAAATGAGAGGTTGGAAGACATTTAAGGCTAGGGGCATGTCAAGGCCCTTTCCCGATAACTGTTGGGGCCCAAAAAAAGGTGGCGGAAGGGCAAACCAAAAAGCTAGGGGCCATAACTAGGGGAAAGGGGTGAAGGAAGGGAAAACTCCCCAGGAAAAAACTAAAACACTCAGAGGAGCAATGGGGGGTACAGTGGAGAGGAAAAAGGGGGAGATCCGGTTTGTCTTGGGTAACGAAGCTAAAGGAGAAATTATGTGAAAGAAAACAGGAGGGGACAAAAGCAATTGAAGATATCAGAAGGTGAAGGCGAGGGGGACTGCCCCGGTTGGAAATTTTCGGAGAATTGGGGGGTTCACAAAGAAAAGGAATCGTCCTCTCAAAGTAATTTTCAAGGCAAATCAACCCAACCTGATCCGCAGGAAAAAGCCGTGAGGGGGCAAGCGGGAGTTCCGGAGGGGTGTCCCTCGATCAGACAAAACACAGGCAAAAGGGAAGACAATGAAAGAGAAGTTCAAAAACGAAAGGGAAAAAAGGGGGAAATAAAAAAGGAGAGCAGAAAACCCCAGGATCAAATGGAAGGACAAGCGCACCCCCAGAAACACCTGAGAAGGACTCCAGCCACGACACCCCAAGGAACTGAAAAATAAAAACCAACCATCACACCCGATCCCTCTGTTTCCACCCCCCGCACCCTTTTAGAGTATTAGAAAAAGTTAAAGGGTTTTGGGTACAAAAATGCAGTTTGATTAAAAATAAACTGAGGAATGGCAAGAAAGAATCAATAAAAGCCCCCAGACTCTAGCAGTTAAAAGAAACAAAACCCCGGAGACAATAACAGAAGCAATTTTCCCCACCGGGGATACCAGATCTGGGGAAAAGATAGAAGGGCGGGGGGAGGTGGGTTTGCTTGTTAAAAAAAACAGATGGAAATTCGAGAAAATGGAAGGATGATGAACGGGAGAAAGAGCACATAAGGTACACTTCAGCTGGGGAACACAAAGTGGTCATTGCAGTGTGTATAATCCCCCCACAGAAAATGCAGGGGGCCAAAAGAAGGAATATAAAAGAGCAACAGAGCCAGGTGGGGCACACTTGCTGAGGTGGCAAGAAGAGCTCACTTCAGCAGAGAAAATTTTGGTTGTGGGGGGATTTCAACCCCAGGGGGTTTACTGGAAAAAAAGGCCACACGGGGGGCCCAAACATGGAGAGCCAGGATGTTGGCCCTGGGGTTGGAAAACCTCATGCACCAACATTTTTAAGGACACTACCAGAGTGAGAGGGGAGGGTGAACCAAAAAAATTGGACCTTGTTTCACCCTGGGCAGCTCAGAATTGAGGACATCAAGTATGAGAGTCCCCTAGGAGCTAGCGACCCCGTGGTTCTGTGCTTTGAATACATAGTAGAGCTGCAAAATGGAGAGAAAAAACGGGGTTGAATGGGAAAAGCCCGACTATAAAAGGGGAACTACAAAGGGTTGAAGAAAAATTTGCGGGGGCCAGTGGGACGAAATGGCAGAAAGGCAGTAAAAGAAAAGAGGAATATATAACAACAAAAAGCAAGGGGGCGTGGAAAGGTTTATCCCAAGGGCAACAGTAACAACGGGAAAAACCGAACGGCCCCGGGGTTTTTCCCGGGGTTTAAGGGGGCAAAAACAAAGTGCAAAAAGAGAAGGGAAAAAATTTACAAAAGGGCAGAAAAACCCCACGAAAATAGGGAATCAGTCGCGGGAAGCCAGGAAGGGATCGAAAACAGGAAAGGAGGGAGGCCCACAAACATTAAAAAAAAATGCCATAGCATCGAGAATCAAAAAATGACCCAAACTGTTTAACAGCCAAAAGGGGAAAAGAAAAACAGTCAAAGACCAGGGGCCAGAAAAAGGGAAACAGAAGGGGGAAAGAAACTCCCAAAAGGAAAATTTAAAAAAATTCAGGGGGGTTATTGGGGAGGGGGTTTTTTGAACGGGTAAAATTTAAAAAGGGGAAAAGTTTTTAAAACCCAGAGAGACAGGAAGGGCTGTGGGAAAAAAACAGCACAAAGGGAACATCAAAAAAAGGGAATTATCCCAACAAGTGTTGGATAAAACGAACAACTGGGGGGGAAGGTGAAAAGCTTTTAAGTTAATGACCTTGACACCTAAAGGGATGGGACAACTTTCCCCCCCATGGGTCCTTAGAAAAAGGGACAAAAGGAATGCTTTTGCGTGCCTATAACCAAAAATCTTCAACAAACCCCTTAAAAGGGGAAAACAAACCTGGAAAGGGAAAAGGACATCTAATGTGGGTCCCCATTTTAAAAAAAGGAAACAAAAAAACCCCCAAAGGCACTAAACTACATCCTTTTTCTCTGCATGTTTTGTGGGGAAAAGTCATGGAGAAGATTATCAGGGGGAGAGTGGTCAAAAACACCTGGAAAGGAAAAAAAGGTTTAAAAAAATGAAAACCTGCATGGGTTCAGGGAAGGGCAAATTTGTATCACAAACCTTCTGGATTTTTAATGACAAGGTAACAGAATGGGGGAAAACAAGGAGAGGGGGGGTTGGGGTAAAATGCGTTTTCCTAAAACTGCAGGAAGGCCTTTGACACATTTCCCCCAAAGAGATTTTTGGGCAGAAGCGGGGGAACGGGGCCCATGAAAAGGGGGAAATGGCACTCCCAAGGGGGACAAGGGAATACCTAAACAGGGAGGCAGAAAAACGAGTCAGGGTACATGAAGAGGGAAACACGTGGGCGCCTTTTACGAGGGGGGGCCCAAAACATGGGTCAGTTCTGGGAAACCAGTGCATTTTTGATAAAATGTGAACACATGATGGAATAAATAGACTCTGAAGTGTCCCTTTTTCGAAGATGCCCGTGAATAGATGAGAAAATTAAAACGGACGAGGATGTGAGGCAGGACTGAAAAAGAGACCGGGGCCCAAGCTGGACATGTGGTCCAGAAACTGGTTCTCGAATTCAATCCAGTAAAATGAAAAGTCATGAAGATTGGGGGAGGGGCCAAAAAACCGCATTTCAGAGGATAAAGGGTTGGTGGGGCAAAAAACTACAGACCTCACTCAGGGGAAATTTACCTAGGGGTGACCAAAAAACACCCGAGCAAAAATCACCGGGGGCACACCCTCAACCAAAAAAACCCCCTGCAGCATATGGGGGGGCCCGTCAAACCCGGAAATAGCGTGCCGATACCTTAATAAGAAAACGTTAAGGGCACTGTTTCCTGTGTTGTGGCCCCAAAATGGGGTAAGCAGGGACCATCCTTTAACCCACACCCGGTCAAGAAAGTCAAGAAATTAGAGAAAGTACAAAGATTTTTCAACAAGGCTAGTCCCAGACCACAAAGGGGAAAGTGACGAGGAAAGGTTAAAGGGAAAAATTTTGGGGGAAAGGGGCACTGGAGGAAAAAATGGTTCCCGGGGGGACAAAATAAGGGGCTTTCAAGATACGCGGGGGAATAGACCCAAAAGGGGGACCCGAGGGTAGGGGTGTTTTCCCGAGAGGGGGGGCACAGGGGGGAAGGGGGGCACAACTGGAAAAAAACTGAAGACTCAACGGGGTCAAGGGACTTAGAAGATTTTTTTCAGTCATGAAGTCGTCACAAGTGGGAAAAACCTAGCAAAGTGAAGTAGGGAGGCCCGGGAAACCCTACATTTGTTTTTTAAAAAGAGGTATGGGCCCCCAAAACTCAGGAACCGAAGAGAGAGGACCCAAAAAAGGGTCAGTGAAAAGGCGGGGGGCCCGAAGCTGATCCCCGACCCCTGCAACCACAATTAGGGGAGTACCCCTTAGGGGAAATACACCCCCACACACACACACACACACACACCACACACCCAAAACACACACACACACACAACAAAACAACACACAAGGTAGGGGGGAGGGGTTCTGCTGTAAAAAACCCTTTAAATTGAAAAAAGGAATAGTTGGGGAAAGGACCCCCAGGGGGAAATCGGAGGGGAAGAGAAGGGTTTTTGGAAAAATTTTAATTTGCCCAAAGGGGGGACAAAACGGAGAGGGAAAAAGGTAACCAGCAAAAGGGGGAAGTTTTTTTTTTAATTTTAAACCCAGGGAGATTCGGGAAAACTGGAAAAACCCCGGGGGCCCGGGCCATTTTTTGAAACCAAAGTAAGGAAAGTGGGGGCGGAAAACCCAGGACCAATTTTTTGCCCTACCAAAAGGAAAAAGGGGGGTAACCCGGAAGAGGGAAAACCCCGGGGGTTCATGGGACCAAAACTTGGAGGGGAAAAAGTTAATTTGATGAATGGTTATTGTTTTTAATAAAAAAGTAAGGGGCTGAAGGGAGGGGAAATAACAGAAAAGAATGGGGGAAAACCCTGAACCTTTTTAAAATAGGGGGAAAAACCAATTTTGGGTTTAAGAAATTTGGGGAAAGGCCCCGGGGAAAAGGGGAACGCGGAAAGCCAGAAAATGAAATGATGGAATATGTAGCAACAAAATGCAAGGAGGCAGTGGAAAGGTTCATTCCCAAGGGCAACAGTAACAACAGGAAGACCAGAACAAGCCCCTGGTTCACCCGACGGTGTAAGGAGGCAAAAACAAAGTTGCAATAGAGAATGGAAAAAGTACAGAAGGCAGAGAACACACGAAAATAGGGAGATCAGTCGCAGAGCCAGGAATGAGTACGCACAGGTAAGGATGGAGGCCCAGCGACAGTATGAAAATGACATAGCATCGAAAATCAAGACAGACCCGAAACTGTTGAATAGCCACATCAGGAGGAAGACAACAGTCAAACCCAGGTGATCAGATTAAGGACAGAACGGGGGAGAACTCACAAGAAATGATCAGGAGGTATGTGAGGAGCTGAACAGGAGATTTAAGGAAGTTTTTACAGTAGAGACAGGAAGGGCTGTGGGAAGACAGAACAGAAGGGAACATCAAGAGGGAATATACCAACAAGTGTTGGATGACATACGAACAACTGAGGAGGAGGTGAAGAAGCTCTTAAGTGACCTTGACACCTCAAAGGCGATGGGACCGGACAACATCTCCCTATGGGTCCTTAGAGAAGGAGCAGAGAATGCTGTGTGTGCCTCTAACCACAATCTTCAACACATCCCTTGAAACTGGGCAACTACCTGAGAAATGTAAGACAGCTAATGTAGTCCCCATATTTAAGAAAGGAAACAGAAACGAGGCACTAAACTACAGACCTGTGTCTCTGACATGTATTGTGTGCAAAGTCATGGAGAAGATTATCAGGAGGAGAGTGGTCGAACACCTGGAAAGGAACAAGATTATAAATGAAAACCAGCATGGGTTCATGGAAGGCAAATCTTGTATCACAAACCTCCTGGAGTTTTATGACAAGGTAACAGAAGTAAGACATGAGAGAGAGGGTTGGGTAGATTGCGTTTTCCTAGACTGCAGGAAGGCCTTTGACACAGTTCCCCACAGAGATTAGTGCAGAAGCTGAAGGATCAGGCACACGTAAAAGGAAGGGCACTGCAATGGATAAGGAATACCTGACAGGGAGGCAGCAACGAGTCATGGTACGTGAAGAGGTATCACAGTGGGCGCCTGTTACGAGCGGGGTCCCACAGGGGTCAGTTCTAGGACCAGTGCTATTTTTGATATATGTGAACGACATGATGGAAGGAATAGACTCTGAAGTGTCCCTTTCGCAGATGACGTGAAGTTGATGAGAAGAATTAAATCGGACGAGGATGAGGCAGGACTGCAAAGAGACCTGGAAAGGCTGGACATGTGGTCCAGTAACTGGCTTCTCGAATTCAATCCAGCCAAATGCAAAGTCATGAAGATTGCGGAGGGCAAAGAAGACCACAGACAGAGTATAGGCTAGGTGGACAAAGACTACAGACCTCACTCAGGGAGAAAGACCTTGGGGTGACCATAACACCGAGCACATCACCGGAGGCACACATCAACCAAATAAACCGCTGCAGCATACGGGCGCCTGGCAATACCTGAGAAAGTGTTCCGATACCTTAAATAAGGAATCGTTTCAAACACTGAACACTGTGTAATTAGCCCATACTGGAGTATGCAAGCACCAGTCTGGAACCCAACACTGTCAAGCACACAAGAAGTTAGAGAAGTACAAAGGTTTTCAACAGGCTAGTCCCAGAGCCTCAAGGGAATGTTCGAACGAGGAAAAGGATAAGGGAATCGGACTGAGACACTGGAGGACAGAAGGGTCAGGGGAACATGATAAGACATACAAGATACAGCGGGGAATAGACAAGGTGGACATAGAAGGAATGTTTCCAGAGAGGGACACAGGGACAAGGGTTCACAACTAGGAAGCTGAAGACTCATACGAGTCACAGGGCGTTTAGGAAGTATTTCTCTTCATCATAATAGTTGTCAGCAAGTGGAATAGCCTAGCAAGTGAAGTAGTGGAGGGCAGGAACCATACATAGTTTAGAAGAAGAGGTAGACAAAGCTTCAGGAAGCATAGAGCGAGAGGATCCAGTACGATCAGTTGAAGAGGCGGGGGCCAGGAGCTGAGTCTCGAACCCCTGCAAAAACCACATAGGTGAGTACGAATTAGTGAGTAACACACAATGCACACCAATAATTAAATCGGATGAGGATGAGGCAGGACTGCAAAGTGACCTGGACAGCCTGGAAACGTGGCTTCTCGAATTCAACTTTGCCAAATGCAAAGTCATGAAGATTGGGGAGGGGCAAAGAAGCCGCAGACAAGTATAGGATAGTGTGACAAAGACACACCCTCACTCAGGGAGACAGACCTCGGGTGACCATAACACCGAGCATGTCACCGGAGGCACACATCAACCAAATAACTGCTGCAGCATACGTGCGCCCGGCAAGAATGAGAATAGCGTTCCGATACCTTAATAAGGAATCGTTCAAGACACTGTACACTGTGTATGTTTTAGGCCCATACTGGAGTATGCAAGCACCAGGCCAGGAACCCACACCTGGTAGCACGTCTAGAAGTCAAGAAAGTACAAAGGTTTGCAACAAGTCTGGTTCCAGAGCTCAGGGAAATATCCTACGAAGAAAGGTTGAGGGAAATCGGACTTACGACACTGGAGGACAGAAAGGTCAGGGGAGACATGATCAAGACGACTACAAATACTGCATGGACTAGACATGGTGGACAGAGACCATAGGCAAGTTCCAGAGAGGGGACTCAGACACGAAGGTGTCACAATTGAAGCTTGAAGACTCAGATGAGTCACAGGACGTTAGGAAGTATTCTCTTCAGTCACAGAGTCCGTCAGGAAGTGGAATAACCAGCAAAGAGAAAGTAGTGGAGGCAGGACCCATACATATTTTTAAGAAGAGGTATGAACAAAGGCAGGAAGCATTGAGGAGACGAGACCTATAAACGATCATTGAAGAGGCGGGGTCCAGGACTGAGTCCCCTCGACCCCCTTCAACCACAATTAGTGAGTACAATTAGTGTAGGTATACACACAGACGCCGCGGGAACAACAGCTTCGTTTTTTCTGTCTGTGAATCCTTTTAGTAGATAATGGCCAATCAAATGCAAGTGTCAGGGTCATGGAAGTTGACAGTGTCAGTGAAGCAACCCAAGAAGTGATATCACGATCTGTGCCAACCAGAAAAGGCAGGTGAAGGATACAAACAAATGAAAACCAATTTGAATCAGTGCCAAGATAGAGTGAATGGACCATAGGCCTAGTGTTGTGTAGGTGGTATTGCCACACCCAATACCAAAATTCAACAAGAATAATGAGACTCAAGCCAGGGAGATAAAAGACAAGGGTAGGTGAGGTAGTGACTCCAGTGTATAGTGCATACAGTGATAGAGGAGTTAGTGAATACAGTGTTTAGTGAATACAGTGAAGAAGAAATAGAAGAGGTGCCAGAACGGGAAGCATCGTACAGCGCATGAGTGAAGCAGTGCAGGCCTGCCAGACGTAACGTAAATAGCCTTTTTTTTTGTGGTTGCTGGGGTAATTAGCCCTGTATAACTGATAGCTGAGGGTCACAAACCCTGCTCTGGAGAGCCGAATATCATACCTAGGGCACTACTCACTGACAGAGGAGTAGAAGTGGGGAAGGGGAATAAAGGTTGCGACCAGAGGCACTGTAGTGCGCGCGCACGCAGTAAGGTTGAACAATTAACACTAACATTGTTTATTAAGTATAACTCCAGGTATATACGTGTAGGTACACAGGTGTTTATTCAGTAAGTATAGCTCCAGGTATATACGTGTAGGTACACAGGTGTTTATTCAGTATGTATAGCTCCAGGTATATACGTGTAGGAACACAGGTGTTTACTCAGTAAGTACAGCTCCAGGTATACACAAGTAGGTGTACAGGTGTTTACTCAGTAAGTACAGCTCCAGGTAACACAAGTTGGTGCACAGGGTGTTATACTCAGTTAGCTCCAGGTATACTACGTGAAGTTGCAATAGGTGTTTACTCATTAAGAACATATTTAAACAAAAGCGGGGGGGGGCCCCCCCCCATTTTATACACGATAGGTGAACAGTGTTTACTCCCGTAGAGAGGCTGTCTCGGTACATAGGCAGGGGTACTCCCAGTACAAATGCTCTACTCGTAGCATAGGCAGGGTACTCCAGTACAGGCTCTCTCGGTACATAGGCAGGTACTCCCAGTACAGGCTCTACTCGGTACAAGGCAGGGTACTCCCATACAGCACTCTCGTACAATAGGCAGGGTACACCCCGGTGACAGGCCTCTCGGTACACTAGCAGAGTACTCGATCCCGGTACTGGCTCTCTCGGTACATAGGCAGGTACTCCCGGGTACAGACTCTCTCGAACATAGGCAGGGTACTCCCGTAACAGACGCCTCGGACATAGGCAGGGTACTCCCTGTTGGAAAATATTTAGTCCTTCCTAACCTATAGTGCCTAATAGGTGTTAAATGTGATCGATATGGTCAAAACATGATTTGAAATGGAAAAGAAAACCAATCAGAGAAGCTCTGCGCCTGCGCTGATGGGCAGGGGAGAGGTCGAGACGAGGCATCAGAGGAGCGGAAGTGTTTGGAATGGAGTTAAGACGCTGGGAAAGCATGGGACCAGGAAATTGGCGTTCACGGCGACCTAAGGATTAATATAGGCCTCACTACATAACAGGAAGTGTCGTAACTGTTCCTGGTGAAGAGTGAGGGAACGTGATTTATGGGACCACCGTAATAAAGTGGTAATTTATTTATTTATTTATTTATTACCAATTTGAGCACACATACAGAGGTACAAAAAAAATACAGATAAGAGCAGCATGCCAAAGCCACTTATACTATGCATAGCATTACGGGCTGGCTTAAAATTAACTTAAGATTGACTAAGCAATGATGAAATCAGTGATAAAACATTAATGTAAACAGATTACTATAATGCACAAGTGAGTATTACAAAGACAGGTCATATGGTTGCATTCAGTCATATGAAGGATTCTGTTAGGTAGTGTATTTAAAAAATAATAAAGTTAGATTCGGTTTTAGGTTTAACATTTATGTGATATAATTGTGAGAAACATTTAAGATATCAATTTATAAGGTTTTCAGGTTATTTCAGTATTTATTTGGTTTTGGTAGTAATGATCTTTGAGTAGAGACTTGAATTATAAACAGGTATGTTTTCTATTTATATTTACAGGTAATGATTCCAGATTTTAGGGCCTTTTTATGTGCATTGAGTTTTTGCATAGTGTGAGATGGACACGAGGAACATCAAAGAGTGGACTGTGCTTGTGTTATGGTCATGTGTTCTGTTGAGGTTGCAAGGAGATGTTTTGAGGGAGGTTATAACAGAGTTAAGTGTTCTATGTAGTAATATGGTGCAGTAATAAGTATGGATGTTTTTGTATGGTGAGTAGGTTTGTGTATTTGAATATTGGTTGGAGTGTGCAGCCTGTAGTGAGAATTTGTTATCATTCTTACGCAGCTTTTGTTGTAATTAGTTGGTCTAGATGGTTAATTGTTGTTTGACCCCATGCACAAATTCCCATAGGTTGAGATCGGGTAGAATCAGAGAGTGTTATAGGCCAGGAGGGCTGACTGTGGAACAAGTACCGGTAACTTCGATAGTATGCCTACAGTCTTGAAATTTTCATAGAAATAATGTTTGTGTATAGTGTATGAACATTTGAGTCTATTTATCAAGGTGGATTCCTACGAATTTTCCCTCTGTTAGCTTTGTGATAGAGTGACCCGTTTTATCATTATGTTAAGAGGGACATCTTAAGTCTGTTACCAAACTGAATGACGTAGGTTTTGCGTCTATGTTTAGTGTAAGTTTGTTAGTCCTCATCCATGTAGAATAATTTTCTGTAATTCGGTATTTACAGATGGCTAGTGTGACTGGGCTCTGGTAGAGAAAGACGTACTAGTTGTCATCTGCAATTAGTGTGGGTTTGAGTAATTGCGAAGCAATTTGGAAGACATTTATGTATAGAAAAAGAGAAGAGGGCCAAGGCAACTTCCCTGGGGACACCAACTGTAATTGGTTGCGCAGAAGAGTTTGCACCCATTTTGCGTACACATATTGGCATCTGTTGCTGAGGTATGACTTGATTATATGAGGAGTGCCCTCTTTATACCATATGTACAATTTTACGTTGGGCATGTCAGGCCAAGCTGTATCAAAAGCTTTACGTAAGCAATGAAGATCCCCAGGGGACTTCTTTTTCTCTATTGCAGTGTAATATTTGTTCAAGACATGTGTAATAATAGCACATTAGTATTTTTTATAATCCTGCATCCAAATTTGGCAGGGGTTGAGAATGTTTTGGGAGATAAGGTAGGAGTAGATTCTTTTATGAATTAATTTTTCGAAAGAAATTTTGAGAGAGGGTGTAAGTTGATATTTGGCCTAATTATTCAACTCGTTTGGTCTCCTCCTTTGTGGATCGGGTGACCCTTGCTATTTGAGTACGTAGGGAAGGTGAGGATTCATGGATTTGTTAAAGAGTGTTGCAATGATTGGAGATAGCACTTGTGACAACTTTTGTATATAAATGGTGTAAGTTGTACATAAATCTCCTGCCTTGTTTTTATGGCATTGATAATAAGGGAGACGCGTATGGTTAGTCGGAGCTAGGAACAGTGTGTTCGGGTAGTTGCCAGTGAGTTAGTCATTGGTGGGGTATCAGAGCTTGTGATTTTATTGGCAAGGTTTTGTCCTATAGTGGAGAAGAAATCATTGAGTCTGTTTTTGGCTGTGTCTGTTGGGTGGGAGTGGGGTTCATCTATTTAGCTAAATTATTTCGCTATATCGTGGATATCTTTTTTGTTCCCCTAGAATTTCTGATAGGTTTTCCAGGTCTTTTTTATATCACCTCGAAAGTTGGATAATCTGTATCTCATAATACAATTTTTTGCCCTTCGTATCAGGCTGTTAGGATTGACAGTAACGTTTTGTTTGGTCTCTTTGTTATGTGACCCATTCTGTACTGTTTTTCCATATTGGTGTTTTGTATTCTGGATATGAGAAGCTGGGTGTTACCAGACCGTTCATCTCTTTGCTGTCCAATATGTTTTAGTTTTTTTTAGGGCAGTGCTTGTTATAGAGGTATTGGGTCATTTTTTAGAAAATTAATTAATACATTCGTCAATGTCTGTATAGATTTCTAGCTCAGTGTGCCATTCAATGTTGCTACGCTGTTGTGAAGTTATTATTGGCTGCCCATTGTGAAGTTCTGAAGGTGACTTAGGAGTGTCTTGGGGGTAGTATACCAAGATTTTATTAGAGGAAATCTATGGTAGTGGTCTGTGTTATTACTTAATTATGCCTGATTTTAAAGGGTATGGTGTTTGGTCCAGATGTGGTCAAGTAGGGAAAACACAAGTCTCTGTAACTCTTGTAGGTTTGTTACTGTTTGGTAGTAACATACGTTACTCATTGTGTTTTGGAATTCAGTAACGTGTGAGGTCCTGGTCTTGCAGGAGATTTATATTGAAGTCACCTGAGATATAAGTGATCTTTGTTCATGCATGCATCACTTACATACTTCCTAGATTATGACTAAAGTGGCTAATGTTTGACTGGGAACTCTGTAGATTTATTTTATCATGTGAGAGGTTTTTGTAGTATTGGTTTGAATTTAGCTATTATAGATTCCCAATGTTCATCCCTTGGGTGCAAGTATAGTGATACTTCTAGTTGGTTCTGAGTAGTATATGGCTGGGCCACCCCTGTTGGTCGTGGCTACAGTTGTGTATGGCCTTGTGTAACCAGAATGGGAATAGACATCTAGTACTAAACAGGCTTAGCCAGTTTCATTAGTGTAATGATGGATCAGTGGCATGTAAGAATTTTAGTAATGCTATGAGTGTCATCGTAATGCTTGACTTAAAGAAACTGATATTGTAGTTAAAGAAAGATATGGTGTTGTTTTGGCACTGAGAATTGCCTTTGGATTGTTCTGCAGTGTAGTAATTACAGTAACTGTATGATTCATTTAAGTCATTAATAAGAGGTTTGGGTACAGGATCAAGCTTGTAATCAATAAGAATTAGTAGTGAATTCTATATTTAGAGTAAGTAATAAAACAAATTAAATTATCTTAGAGCAAAAAAGAGCACCTGAATTATTTAACAAATGTAAAATAATGAGCTAAGGGACCTAATACAAATAAAGTGATGATCATATAATAGAGCTTTGGGAAATATGATAGTAGGTATACTTAAAGGTAATTTTTTTAGTTAGAATTATAGTTAAAAATTATAATAAAACGACGAATATAGGTGTTGGTGAACATAAAGGGTAATCAAATAAATGAGTACTTTGGAATATAAGGCAAAATTGTGAAACTTTTCTACTTAGGCACCTTGAGAATAGCACCGTTGATTATTTTTTATACAATTGTGGATATATAAACTCAGGATATTATAAAAAAGCTAAAATAAAGGAGAAAAAAATATACGGGACTAAAATTAAGTAAATGGTAAGCAAAGTTAAATGGACAGATGGTAGGATTTATAATATAAACTTATAATATAAAAATACAATTGAATGGTACTTGCAATTGCACTAGAGTCTGGTATAGGTTGTTGACAAGATCAAGATTATAACTAGATTTAAATTGACAAAATAAAATTCACAATTAAAGTACCAAAAGAATAATAGTAAAAAAATAACAATGGTATGTCTTGGTTATAATATGATAGTAAGAGGGTAGACAGGTACCCAGGTACACAGGTACAAGGGATAATATAAAGGTTGGGGTTGAATATAAAAACTTGAAAATTTGGCAACAAAATGTTATGGGAAGTATAAAATAATGTTTAATGTACAAAAGTAAAATTGACTGGTAGTAAATATGGTGTTTAATAAATTTTAGTAAGTAATAATGATTACAAAAAAAGTGAAAAAGTAATGTTTATTTCATTCAATATTGCACTGGTAGTTATACTAGAGGTTATATGGCAGTACAAGGTAATTAAGAGTACTCTAAGATAGTAAATGTGGTATTAAAACAGGTAAAGGTAATTAGACAAGTAATGGTTATTAAATGTCAAAAATGTTAAGAGTAAATTGAAATTTTAGTAAAAATGATATTTATTAATTTTAGTAAGTAATATCAATTGATAGTATTTAAAAAAATATGAGGTAGTAATATGGACAGAGAAAGTATCAATTCAGCTAATGTTTAACGAACAATAGTAAATAAGAAAATCACATAAGGTGACTTATGCTTACTAGTAAAATCACAAAATGAGGTAGTTGATTATTTAATTACTAAAGAGATTGTACAATGAAATTTGAACAATAATGGAGCAAAACATACACTACACTACGTAGACTTTTAAGTTGGACATTGTTTAGTTATTCTCTGTAAGATTAGTATCCCTGAGAAATCGTGATAGATCATTCTCGTTCGTGATTGTACAGTTGACCTACATTTGTTTTCCTAACAGAATTTTTCCCATCCGTGTGAAGCATTGGTGTATTGTGTCATTATTCTCTCGCTTAAATTTTCTGACTCTATAAGGGTTCTGACGTTTTTTAAAAAACCCCGATTTAAAATTTTCC